>JAVJIF010013746.1:0-65000 GCA_038442645.1 Agave tequilana
AACGGGTTATTTTGAAAAATTGCCCTGTGCTATAAGGTCATTCAAGCCTGTAGAAAGGGAGGGAAATCCCAAATCCCCAATCTTCCATCAGAAGCCAGAGTGACGATGGAATCAGTAACAGAAGAGGAAGAAACCTCGACCACCGCCGCCGCCGCCGCCGCCAACCCAATAGCAATCTCTTCAATCCTTCCTAAAATGCCCTCCTCCTCCTCTATCCTGCTGTCCCCCAAGATGAAGGCGAACCCCCAAACCCTTCTCCCATCCAACGACGACGACCTCGAGCGAGCCCTTGCACGGGCCCTCAAATCAGCCGCCGTCCGCCGCAAACCCTTCCTCCTCCTCCTCCCTCCTCCTCCGATCTCCCCGACCTCATCGACAGGGAGCAGCTCCTCGAGCTCTACCGCAACTGCATCAAGCTCGCCGCCGAAAATGTCATCTCGTTTTTTAATAGGGTAATTGTAAGGTACTTTGTTGCTGAATTTTGAAGTAATTGTTTTTATTTTTCAGAAAATAAACCAGAAGAACACGTGGGAGCTGCCCCTCATAGATCATCTCAGCGAGATCATTCGAGTGGAACTGGAAGGTGAAAAAGACGCTAATTTCCAAAAGGTTTCTCCTTCTCTCTCAAAAATCCCTTTTTGTGGTTTTAGTATAGCCCCTGAAATCTTCATTATTTTTTACGTGTTAGCTTTAGTAGAGCACAGTTGATATCTCAGTTTTACCCTTTTGCGTCTCTCTAGACTCTGTTTTGGATCAGATAGATGCTTCTTTAGTTAAAATGATCACGGGCATATAAGCAATTTTAGCCCTCGACTCTCACATTCAAATGGAAGTTAACAGATTTCAGTTTCTTGAACTAACTCAGAGATTTCGGGAACCCCTTTTGTTTTTCTTAATGGCTATTGTTTTGACATTGTGATACTTTGTGGTGAAGGCAAGCTGCACGCTTGAGGCTGGGGTGAGGATCTACTCGCTCAGAGTCGACTCTGTGCATGCCCAGGCATATAAGGTCCTTGGAGGGATTAACCGAGCTGGACTTGAAGCGGAGGTTAGCATTTCATACTCTTGTTTTTTAGCAAACACAGGTCTCATAATGGCATGATTTGGATAAATTATTTGGTGTTTGCATTAATGTAATGTGAATATATACTTTTATAGATCGCCATGTTGAATATGTATGTCTGAGCTTTCAATTATTATCAGGTATAAATGATATACCTCTGGTATCGATGCATGATATTTTTAATAAAGTGGAGCCATAATTATTGAGGTGTCCTTAAAAAGTCAATTGTTGGTCTTTAAGGAGACAGTTAATTAATAATAATTCCCTTGCGCTTAGATTTGATTGTTGTCAATAATCTAAGTGAATTTTCTTGGATAATTTGTTTATTAAGGCATGTTTGGCTGCTGTAAGTGGCCGTAAGTCACAACTTGTAAGTGATAAACTCTTTTACAATTGTGAGTTTTACGCAAGTTTTACGGTGTTTGGTTGATAATGTGAATTGTAAGTGGGAAAGTATATTGTGTTTTACGGTATTTGCTTGATGATGTGAAATTGTAACTGGGAAAGTATATTGTGTTTTACGGTGTTTGGTTGGAATGTGTGAGTCGTAAGTGCAAAAGTTGACACACAAAACTACTTGTTTGGTGAATTAAACATATAAAATATTAAAAGTAATAAATAATAAAAGTAAATATTAAAAAAAGTAAATATTAAAAATAAAAATATTTAAATAAATAATAAAAATAATAAAAATTAAAAATACTATAATATTAATATGAAAAACTAATAAAATATTAGAAAACTAAAATATTAATAGTAATCTAATATTAATTATTAAAAAAATAAATATTGCATTATTAGAATAATTAATAAAACTTTAATCTAATAATTAAATTTAATCTAATAATTAAAAAATTAATCTAATAATACAAAATATTAATCTAATTATAATTAATTATCTGCAATATAGATTTGCATGACCACAAAATTATCTATGTGCTGCAAGTGGGCTATGCCTGTAAGTTGGACTTGCATGATCACAAAATTAATTGTTAAGGCTGTAAGTTGGTTGCAAGTGCATTTTACGTTTCAGTCCCAACAAACACCGTTAGTGGTTTTGCTGCAATTGTATTTTATCACTTACGAGCCAATTATGAAAAACAAACATGTCAATAGTATTCTTGTTTTTGAGTTTCTTTTAGTGTCATTTTGTGTCTACTACAAGCAATATGTTCTAGAATAATTGATAGGTTTACAAAAAAGTTGAAATTTTTGTAAATGATTAATTGGGTATGTTAAGTTGTGGATCCTAATTATTGTCTTGACGATTGTCACCCTATGCATAGTCATTACATGGATCGACCTGCGCGGTCAGGTCACTGTGGAGGTTGGAAAAGGGGTGGGGAGCCTCTTCTAAGGGCTATGGGCGGAGCCCCCGAACGAAATTACTTTGAGAAGTCCTCCTTACAGATCACAGAGCGAGTGCGGAGCACGCCCGTATAGAGTTTGGGCGAGTTTGAATTTTCAGGTTGAGGGCAAAGTCAGAGTCTTGAAGTCAGGCAATAAGGGCGAATACTGCAATAGCAGATTCAAGGAGTTCTTAGCAAAAGATTGAAGACGATTTTAGAAAATCCTCATCAGAATAAGGTAGCTGAGCGCATGAACAAGACCATTTTAGAGCATGTCAGGAGCATGCGGATACACACAGGATTGTCTAAGAAGTTTTGGGCAGATACAACCAACACAACTGTGTATTTGATTAATAGAGGACCTTCGGTGCCTTTGAACTGTGGGATAAGCCTGAACCATTTGCGTATATTTGGTTGTATCTCTTATGTACATGTTGAACTAGATCGTAGGAGGAAGTTGAATCCAAAGTCCAAGAGGTGCATTTTCAATAGGTACAGAGCAAGCGAGTATAACTATCAGTTTTGGGATCCAGAGAATCGAAAGATCCTTATGCACAAGGATGTGGTATTCAATGAGGGGATGGTGTACAAGGACTTGCTGACGAAGAGGAGTATTCCAGAGCAGCAGAGCAGTGCTGCGGATTCAGAGTTTGTTGAATTTGATGATGTTCTTGTAGAGAAGATTTAGAGCATTCTGGAAGGAATTAAGGAATCTCGATTAGAGCCTCCGACCCCATACTGAGGTGAGGTGATCGACCAGACCGACCAAAGCTCTAAAAAGATACTCTCCTTCTTTGCACTGTATGTTGTTGATTGACAGTGGTCAACCCGAGAGTTATGAGGAATCCTTGCATGTGGAAGCCAAGGACAAGTGAGAGCTTGCTATGAATGATAAGATGGAATCTCTCATGAAGAACCAAACATGAGATTTGGTTGAGCTGCCCGAAGATAAAAAAGCGCTGCATAATAAATGTGTTTATCGGTTGAAAGAGAAGAATGATGGCACCAAGAGGTACAAGACAAGATTGGTTATGAAGGGATTTCAATAGCGGGAAGGTATTGAATTTATCAAGATTTTCTCTCATGTTGTGAATTAATCACTATTAGATCTGTATTGAGCAATGTGGTAGTAGAGAATTTACATCTAGAGTAGTTGAATGTTAAAATTACATTTCTCCATGGTGATTTGGAGGAGGACATCTATATGTTGCAGCCACAAGGATATAATATCATGTTATATAAGGAGCATTTAGTTTACAAACTAAAGAAAAGTCTCTATAACTTGAAACAAGCTCCTAGGCAGTGGTATTGAAGTTTGACATATTTATGCTAGTAGTGGATACACGAGATTGCAACCGGATCATTGTTGCTATTTCAAGTATTTTGAAAATTCTTACATCATACTACTTTTGTATGTAGATAACATGCTTGTTGCTGATTCAAGCATGAAGGAGATTGTGAATCTCAAAGCTCAGTTGGCAAGGGAATTCTCCGTGAAGGACTTGGGTCCCGCGAAAAAGTTACTCGGAATGAGAATTAGCAGAGATAGGAAGAAGACTGTTGAAACTATCACAAGCAGAGTACATTGAAAACGTGCCGAGGAGGTTAACATGGTGGATGCTAAACCTGTAAACCTCCCACTGGAAGGTCACTTTAAGCTCTCGAAGGCAAAAAATTGAAAATTTAAGATAAGAAGGCTCTCATAGTGAATGTGCCGTATGTATTAATTGTGGGCATCTTGATGTCTTCTATGGTCTGTGTTGAAATCACCTAGAGGGGGGGTGAATAAGTGATATGGCTAATCTAGAAACTAAATGCGCTTAAATGCGGAAGCTTAAAACTAATTTGCAACACACTTAATACAACACACAAGTGTAGCCGAATTCCCCGTGAAGGGCTCTGGACTAACTCCTCTTGATTCCCTAGATATGGGTTGAGGTGCTATATGAAGCTCTTGTGGTTAAGTACAAGTGAGGCACACACACAATCAAGCCAAGCATATAATGATATAGCAATATGAAAGATGCAAGACACAACAATATGAATGATATGAATGAATGATGCTATGCACAACACAAATAAGAGAGAGTTTAGAGATAATGGATCAAACGCAAACAACAAGATGTGTTTCGAGGTTCGAGCCCCTAGCTCTACGTTCCCGCCTTCACCGAGAAGGATTTCTAATCCACTATCTTGTCCACCGAGAACTCCCACCGAGGGAACCTTCATCGAGAAGGATTTGTACAACAAGGGAGTACCGAACTCTCTCAAACACCGCCTCACAACCGAGGGGTAGGCCCGTAGCCAAACAACAACCAACACCTCTACCGAAGAGGGTTACAAACACCAACTCCACCTCTCACTAGAGGGAGCAAACAACAACCAACTCCACCTCACCAAGAGGGAGTAAACAATCACCTGATCAACCTCTACCAAAGAGGGATACTAAAAAAGTAAGGGTGTTTACAACTTGGAGGCTACAACAACCTCAAACAATCTCTTTTTCCACAAAACAAGGATCCTAATAGAATATGATAGAAGATAGCTCAAGTGTGGAAAAACAAGTGTTTTGATCAAAGAAAATCTCTTGGGAAAATACTAAATTGATATAGAAATGAAGAACAAGAAACCAATTCCCAAAAACCTATTTTCTTTGAAAATAACAAAACACTTAAAACAAATAAAATGAATCTTTTTGCTCTTTAAATTCTTTTGAAAACTTCTTTTAAACACCAAGATTAGAGGGAAATTTTAGCTCATAAAAACTTAGTTAAAACCATGAAGAAATGGGGGTATTTATAGCCCCAACAGAAAACTAGCCGTTAAACTGATCTGGCAGCCTGACAGGCCTGCGGTCGACCGGCCCGGTCGACCGCCAAATATGACCGTTGGGCAATCCGGTCGACCGCACGGCCGACCGCCCAGATACAGAGAGCAGACTTCTCTGCTCCGGTCGGCCGACCGGCCGACCGCCCAGATACAGAGAGCAAGGCTCTCTGGTCCGGTCGACCGGCCGGCCGACCGGCCCTGTGTCTGCCAGACGTGCAGAAGGCTGTGCACGTCGGTCGACCTTAACGGTCGACCGGCCCATGGTTCGGTCGACGCGCTCGGTCGACCGGCCTGGCCTGACAGTTAGGTCTGGGTCAGAACCTGGGAGAAAAACACATAGAAATATTTCTAAAAATCTTTTATCTCTTCTAAAAATTCCCAAAAATAGTTTTATGATTTTACTTTGATAAACAACCTTGTGATAAAAATTTCAAGACATATATCAACATATAAAATCATTTTTGTGTCTTGCAAATTTTATCAAAACCAAAACTTGTATTTTATCAAACTTGGATTTTTCAATACATGAATATGATAGTCAAAATAAGTTTGTTTAAGAAGTTTAAGCATGCATGTATAAATAGAAAATATCTACTATGCATATAAACCATGTAAACTTGTTTTGATCAAACTATTCATGAAAACCAATTCCAAAACATGAAACGTGTGTGTGTTGTGCACTTGAGCATATCAACTATACTAAACTTTACAAATGGACCTAAACACACTAAACTAAACTAGGATACCTAAGTCTTCTTGACGATCTTCCATCTTCAAGTCGACTCGATCCCAAACGTGATCCACCGAGTGCAAAGGTATGAACTTGAGCTCGGGCACTGGAATCACCAAGTGAAGGCTTCCAAACTCCTCTTTTTGAAGCAATCACCAACTAATATCTTGTTATATGATTTGAGACTAAAATCACAAGATTATTAGTAAACATAACTACATGAGTTAATCATCATCAAAAATAGAGAGGAAGGCCTCCGGGCCAACAATCTCCCCCTTTTTAATGATGACAGAACTCATGGAGTTATATATGCATGGATTAAGCTTCAAAGAAGCTCCCCCTTAACTCATGCATAAACAAATAAACATAAATATGCAATGAATATTAAACACTAAACATGCATAGATATGCATAAACAATAACAGGTTCTAGATACCAATGAAATTATAAAACATGAAAGAATAAAAGGCTCTAGATACCAATGGAATTTTCCAATGAAATTTTCAAAAACAAAATAAACATGTTCTAGATTCCAATTAAACTTAATATATGCAAAACCATAACTATGCATATAAAAACTCAAAATCTTTCCCCTTTTGTCAATCATCAACAAAGGGGTAAAAACTAAAACACTAAAAATAATGTTCTCCCCCCTTTTTGTCTAAAACAAAAACAAAGTCAATAAGGGGTGACTTTAAACATGATACCAATTAAAATTATGTCAATGAAGTGCCTCTTGATATCAATTTAAAAAAAAAATGAAAACAACATCTTGATACCAATTGAAAGTATAATTGTTCATTTTAAACATATGATATCAATTGAAATTATTATTTTCTATCATAAAGTAAGGGAGTGGAAATACAAATATCAATTGAAATATGAAAATCGAATTTTCTCCCCTTTATGAAATACAAACTAAACACATGCATAAGCTTGTTTAAGGATACCAATTGAAAACTAATCAATTGAAACATGATATTCATTTAAACATACAAGCTTAAGCATAAACAAAATATGTATGAAAAATTTAATACCAATCGAAATTGATACTATTGGAATTGAAAGCATACATACATACAAACATATATGAGTATACAAGAAAGGTCAAAATTGATACCAATTGAAAGAATCCAATCATACCAATTGAAACAATAATAATGATCAAGTGTATACATCATGTAACTATTCACCCAATCATGTTCAAGTTTAAAATGATTTTCATTATAAAGCATACATGAGCATGATCGCCCATCCATCCGCCCTGGATGGTAGGGGTTTTCAAAAATAGATTTGAAAATATTGAATGTTTGAAAACATCTACCATATGAAGAATACGAACTAGTTAAATGAAAAACTTGTTAACTAGTACGAAGTCCTTCAAGCAAGGAATAAAAACAAATTATTTTTCATGAAATAAGAAATTCACATGATATCCAACACTCAAGTCAATTAAGCATAAACATGACTCATGAAAACAAAACATGAGTAAACAATAAATGTGAGTGTACAAATAAGATGTGAAGATCACAATCATGACAAAATGTTCCATTAAGCTCAATATTCCTTAAAACAGGAAAATCATCAAAGCTTATTTAATCTTCAAGGTATATGTATGTCTTATACAAACTAAAGTATACATACATATCCAAACACAAAGAGTCCACAAAGATATATGCATGAAGGCACGTGGCTCAAAAGGATATACATGTATATCTAAAAGTTTGGACAAGATAGACATATACATGAAGTTTAAAACATGAAATCATAAAAACATGAATAACTAAATTTTCATTAAAAATAAATTTCATTTCAAGGTATATGTACGATTTGTCAACACAAGAAGTATACATACATATCCCTAAACACAATTGAGTCCATAAATAAAGATTTGCATGAAAAGCAAATGACTCAAGGGGTATACATGTATATCTTAAAGTTTGACAAAAATACACATATACATGAAATGAAAACACATAAACATAAAACAAATTCAAAAATAGGAATACAAGTTTAAAATGTATGAATCATCAAAACTAGACTATACTAGCACATCTAATGGGTTCAAATAAGCATTCAAGCTCAAACATATATAGATTTATTTGTGGCCCACTATATGCACAAGTATATACCTAGTTTTAGTGAAAACTAACATCTAAACATGTAATCAAATCATGAAGCATCAAAACAAGATAAAAATCATCATGATAAATATAAACATGATTATTATGAAAATCCACATGTTATTAAACCTATGATAAACATGATAGCTAAACAAAGGTGAGAACACAAAAATAATAGTCCATATTGAACATGGGTGTCTCAAAGGCTATACATGCATGTCAAGAGTCTAATAATCATGGCATTTACATATTAATCTAAAAACAATAAAACATGCTATAAACAATGAATATGAAAGCATGTAAACAATAATTAGGAGTTAGGAATCGTTACCAAAACCAAGAAGACAACTTTTCTTGTCTCCAAAACATGGTGGTCCTCTCCACCAAACATCCCTTGAAAGTGATGCATCCAATTGGTTCTCTTTAAGCACAGAACGCATCCACTCCAAGGTACCGCTACTCTCACGTCATGTGAGAGCCCACACCTACATCAAACACACGAGGGGTGGTCTTTGGTACCCATAACTTTTTGGGTCCATGGGGGTTAGTACCTTCTCTAACCCAAATAAAATTATTTGCTAAATTTGAAGTATGTAGTCTATCATAACAAAATTTAGCAAGGTGGCCCTTACGTCCACAATGTGTACAAGTGTACACATGAGCATACATGTGATTATGGTATCCGTGAGGAGCATGTGTATGCCGTGGAGGGTGTGCATGCATAATAGATGGAACTTGTTTCTTTCGAAATAAAGTTTCCAAACGTGTATGGCCCACTACACATTGGCTCAAAGTGGAGCCCAAATAATCAACACTCTTCTTAAGCATGGATATATCATTGTTAATCAAAGAAGAAGTGTGGCATGCAATAGGTGTTTTAGATGGAAACTACCCTAGCATGGCAAACATGGGAAACAATATCATTTTTCAAAGGCTTACTTTTATTTAAACATATATCTAATTCTTTTGAAATGAAATCAATTTTTCTTTTTAAAGAATCATTTTCTTTTAAAACGAATTCAACTTTTGAAGACAAAACATCATTATTTTTCAAAACATTATCACAATCATTTTTAGATTTTAAAAATTCATTTTCTTTAATTGCAAGTTCTAATTGAGATCTCAATGAATCCCTTTCATTATAGATCTCCACCTTCTCTTGCAAAACATTGTTAAGTCTAGAATGCAAACTCTTATTTTCTTTATTAAGGCCTAGACTTTTCTTTTTCAAAATGTTATATTTTTCTATTAATTTTTCACAAACAATAGATAGTTCTTCATTTAAAGCATGTGCATCAACAAATTCATCACATGAAGAACTAGAATCAAAACTATCTAGTTGAGTTTCCGATTGTACCTCAAGGGAGTCATTCCCTTGGATCATGTAGCTTGAGACTCGGATTCTCCACTAGATTCCTCCGGTTGGATAGGCAATTGAAACTTGGAGGTGGTGGTGGTTGTCAACATGTTCCACACTGCAAATGCGGAATCAAGATTAGAAACATGCATAAGATATTCTTTTGATAGCGTGCTTCTAATGGCCTCAAGGGCTTGTGCATTGGCCCCTATATGAATGCGGTTACCAAGATAGCATTTCTTGGTAGCGGCAAGAAAGACATGCAAGCCTAGGGTTTTCAAATAGCAACTCATCATGACCTTCCAAACGTCAAGTCTAGAGATATCAAATATATGAGGGCTATCCATGAGTGCAAACTAAAATGTGTGCAAGCAAACAAATGTGCAAATGCAAATGGTAGATTAGCAAACAAGGATCTCACTCCTAGGATGTTAATCCTAAGTATCAGGAGCGTAGGCTCTGATACCAATTGAAATCACCTAGAGGGGGGGTGAATAGGTGATATGGCTAATCTAGAAACTAAATGCGCTTAAATGCGGAAGCTAAAAACTAATTTGCAACACACTTAATACAACACACAAGTGTAACCGAATTCCCCGTGAAGGGCTCTGGACTAACTCCTCTTGATTCCCCTAGATATGGGTTGAGGTGCTATATGAAGCTCTTGTGGTTAAGTACAAGTGAGGCACACACACAATCAAGCCAAGCATATAATGATATAGCAATATGAAAGATGCAAGGCACAACAATATGAATGATATGAAATGAATGATGTTATGCACAACACAAATAAGAGAGAGTTTAGAGATAATGGATC
Organism: Agave tequilana; assembly: GCA_038442645.1. Taxonomy (NCBI): domain Eukaryota; kingdom Viridiplantae; phylum Streptophyta; class Magnoliopsida; order Asparagales; family Asparagaceae; genus Agave; species Agave tequilana. Next base: position 10,269 of record JAVJIF010013746.1, read on the forward strand.
AAACGCAAACAACAAGATGTGTTTCGAGGTTCGAGCCCCTAGCTCTACGTCCCGCCTTTACCGAGAAGGATTTCTAATCCATTATCTTGTCCACCGAGGACTCCCACCGAGGGAACCTTCACCGAGAAGGATTTGTACAACAAGGGAGTACCGAACTCCTCTCTCAAACACAGCCTCACAACCGAGGGGTAGGCCCGTAGCCAAACAACAACCAACACCTCTACCGAAGAGGGTTACAAACACCAACTCCACCTCTCACTAGAGGGAGCAAACAACAACCAACTCCACCTCACCAAGAGGGAGTAAACAATCACCCGATCACCTCTACCAAAGAGGGATACTACAAAAGTAAGGGTGTTTACAGCTTGGAGGCTACAACAACCTCAAACAATCTCTTTTTCCACAAAACAAGGATCCTAATAGAATAGTATAGAAGATAGCTCAAGTGTGGAAAAACAAGTGTTTTGATCAAAGAAAATCTCTTGGGAAAATACCAAATTGATATAGAAATGAAGAACAAGAAACCAATTCCCAAAAACCTATTTTCTTTGAAAATAACAAAACACTTAAAACAAATAAAATGAATCTTTTTGCTCTTTAAACTCTTTTGAAAACTTCTTTTAAATACCAAGAATAGAGGGAAATTTTAGCTCATAAAAACTTAGTTAAAACCATGAAGAAATGGGGGTTTTTATAGCCCCAACAGAAAACTAGCTGTTAGGCTGATCTGGCAGCCTGACAGGCCTGCGGTCGACCGGCCCGGTCGACCGCCAACGGTCATAAATATGACCGTTGGGCAATCCGGTCGACTGCACGGCCAACCGCCCAGATACAGAGAGCAGACTTCTTTGCTCCGGTCGGCCGACCGGCCGACCGCCCAGATACAGAGAGCAAGGCTCTCTGGTCCAGTCGACCGGCCGGCCGACCGGCCCTGTGTCTGCCAGACGTGCACAAGGCTGTGCACGTCGGTCGACCTTAACGGTCGACCGGCCCATGGTTCGGTCGACCGCTCGGTCGACCGGCCTGGCCTGACAGTCAGGTCTGGGTTAGAACCTGGGAGAAAAACACATAGAAATATTTCTAAAAATCTTTTATCTCTTCTAAAAATTCCAAAAATAGTTTTATGATTTTACTTTGATAAACAACCTTGTGATAAAATTTCAAGACATATATCAACATATAAAATCATTTTTGTGTCTTGCAAATTTTATCAAAACCAAAACTTGTATTTTATCAAACTTGAATTTTTCAATACATGAATAGGATAGTCAAAATAAGTTTGTTTAAGAAGTTTAAGCATGCATGTATAAATAGAAAACATCTACTATACATATAAACCATGTAAACTTGTTTTGATCAAACTATTCATGAAAACCAATTCCAAAACATGAAACGTGTGTGTATTGTGCACTTGAGCATATCAACTATATTAAGCTTTACAAATAGATCTAAACACACTAAACTAAACTAGGATACCTAAGTCTTCTTGACAATCTTCCATCTTCAAGTCGACTCGATCCCAAACGTGATCCACCGAGTGCAAAGGTATGAACTTGAGCTCGGGCACTGGAATCACCAAGTGAAGGCTTCCAAACTCCTCTTTTGAAGCAATCACCTACTAATATCTTGTTATATGATCTGAGACTAAAGTCACAAGATTATTAGTAAACATAACTACATGAGTTAATCATCATCAAAAATAGAGAGGAAGGCCTCCGGGCCAACATGTGTAACGCCCCATGCTCGACGGTACGAGGCGCTACTGCGACGTACATATGCAGAGCGAGAATACCCTCACATATGTACGCTAAATATTAGTACATGCAAGAATCAGTGTATGAAAGTACAGTGATAATATACATTCCAATAGAAAAGTATAATTACAAAGTTATCACATAACGTTACATAATATTACATCAACGAGTGACGCAAAAGTATAATTTACATAATATGAACAATATAAAAGATGCTTACGAGTTGCAAAAAAAATTCCAAGAGCTGGTCAAGAGAAGGCTGGAAGGAAAAGAGCTACGGTTGATCCGATCGTTTTATAAGAAAAGCTGGGTCTTCAACGAGAGGGTCTACTTTAGTCCAAGCCCCGGAATCTGGACATGCAGGTCCAGGGGTTGTCAAAAGGCAACCCAAGTGGCGTGCACATGCAAGCGTACGTGTACCGGGTTATAGTGACGTGACTCAGTCATGCAAACACAAGCCAGTAAACAAGAAAAATCAAGAAGTCTAATTTAGTAGTATAGACACTCTAACATAGTAAAACAAGGTGTCCAGCTCAAGTCATACAAATATGGATTGAAGAACTATATTATAATATAATGGTTAGTCATAAGTGAATTAACGTGCTGTGTTTTGAGTTATTCAATAATTATAATCAGCATCGCCTGATATTCTAATCATTCTCTTTCCAATGTCCTATACTACTGGTAGTCTAAACTGAAGCTTGTACTCCAGCTGAACTCATTCGAATATGATATATGAGTACCAATACCTAACCGAGGGAGTGACCAAATAATACACGTTTCTAATATCATCATGTTGGGTTAATTAAGCTGTATCGTGTACAGGGTGTGTCATGCCACAATTCATACAAGCATAGACTAATCACGATAAACAGTGTAACATAAACTTAGCATCAAATACGATAAATGTAATCATGTCATTATATTATTATTAAGACTCATCCGACTCGTATGTCTAGGTATGTGTCCCAACGTCCCAGCACACATACATCCACACATGAGTAAGATGCTTTTGGTTATTGGAAATTGATTGGGAAAGCAATGAACTATGTTTACAATGGGCCCTGTACATACTCTGGACAACGGCCCAGGGTGTTCCAGTGCTGAGCCGGAACATGTCACGAGGCATAACGGTGGGTCTATTTATATGCCCAAACAGGAAGGATATATTGAGTAGGGGTGCTAGCACTCCCCACAGAACACTTGATGGCCCTCAGGTTGAATCGAAGCTTTAGTTACACAATATTTTGCTATTGTAAACTCGAACACATATTGATGTCCATCACTTTCTCTTATCCCGGTGTAAGTTGTCCGATTATTACAGATTATATCCACGACGATCAGTTTTATGGGAATTAACATGAGTATTGTAATAGGAGAATATCATGATACTGGAGTAATCAGGAGTAAATAAGAGTACATGATTGTTTGGAGTTAATATGATATTAATTGTTAAGTTCCCGTAATGTGATAATCACGAGTTAGGTGATTAATATGTCATGTGATTAACAAGTCAAGTGTCATGGTACCGGATGAAGTGCAACAATGAAGGTAAGTACCAGATCACAACATCAAGCAAGTGACGAGGTTTGCAAAATGATACAAGGAAACAATACAAGTAAAATATTTCAAACTCTTCACAACTATCATAACAATAATAATTAATCAAATTATAAAATATCCAGTAGGTCTGGTTAAGCTGGAGCAAAGTTAGGTCGTGTCAGCATAACGCTCACGGCGAAGCAAGCGTATGAACGCCTTGCTAATGCACACGGCGAAGCCACACTCGCTGCGAAGCTAGACGCACACGACGAAGTAAGCGTATAAACACCTTTTCTATCGCCCGCGACGAAGCTACGCTCGGGCAAATTTAGCGGTAAAGCGCTGAGCGCTAAGCTTGCCACCCGACGTAGCTAGTAAAACTCGAAGGTTAAGTCTGAAGGCTGAAGTGAAACCCGAAGGCTAGAGAGAAGCCCGAAGACTAACAACCGGTCAACCAATCCAACAATAACCCAGTATTACAAAGCAATACACATACACAAGTAACAAGCGTTCGCCCACAAATATGCAAGCATTCGCCCACAGTATTACAAGCATTCACCACACAATTACAATTATTTGCTTATACAATTACAAGTAGTCACATAAACACAACAATCACTCGCCTAGTGGATGCTCGGGATGCAGCGGGCTCCGTGAAATTCAATGAAGTTAACGCACAAAGTGCGTTGAAGAGAAAGAAAAAAGAGAGGGGAGAGAAAAAGAAGAGAGAAAGGGAAAGAGGAGGGAGAAGGGGGCGACTTTGGTGGCCGACCAAGGGTTGGCGGGGGAGGTGGCGTGACGGAGGAGGAGGCCGTGAGAAGGTGTTGAGGGTGGTGGTGTTGGTGGCTGGGTGGAGAGGAGAGGGAGAGGGTGGTGGGGTAGAGGAGATGGTGGTGATGGTGATTTAGTGGTGGTGGTGTATTAAAGGTGATGGTGGAGGTGGTGATGTGGGTGGTGATGGGAGGAGATAGTGGAGATGGAGGTGGAGATGGTGGTGGGTGGCTGGTGGAGGAGGAGAGGTGATGTGGAAGAAGGAGATGATGTTGATGGAGATGTTGGAGGTGGAAATGGAGTGGGAGGAGGAGATGGTGAGGGAAGTGGTGGCAGAGTGGTGATATGGTGGTGGTGGTTATTGGCCGGTGGAGGAGAGAGAGTGGGGGGTGGCCGGCCGGCAGGTTGGGAGAAAAGGAGGGGAGTGTAGGAGAGAGAGGGAGTTTAGGAGAGAGAGGATGAGAGAGGGACTGGCCATGGAGGAGAGGGAGGGAGAAGTGAGAGGGAGAGAAGAGAAAAGAGAAGAGAAAAGAAGAAAGAAGAGAGAAGTTTGTAGAAGGGAGGGGAAGATAGTGGAAGGAAAAAGAAAAGGAAAGAAAAAAAAGAAAAGGAAGGAAAAGAAAAGGAGAAAGAAAAAGGAGAAGAAAGAAAATAAAAGAAAGAAAGAAATAAAGAAGGGAAAAAAGGAAGAGGAAAAGAAAAAGAAACAGAGAAATTAATAATAATTTAATAATAAATAAAATAAATAAGGTGATGGGTCGAGCTCTGGGCTCGCGCTGGGCCCATAGAATACAAGCCGTGTATCAGACAAAAATAAAAACAAATACGGGAAAATAGAATAATTACGAGCAAAAAATCGGGATACGTATCTGGATATGTATTCCGAGATGGGGGTGTTACAGTTTGTGCGAGGCCAGAGATTGCTCAAGCGGTGGGAGTTTTTAGCAGATACATGAGCAATCTGGAGAGTAAAGTGAATCTTGAGATATTTGAAAGTAAGTTTAGATATGGATTTGTGCTATGAAGGCATATATGTTCGTCTGCGTGGATATGTTGATTCTGATTTTGCGGGTGATGTAGAAAGTCGGAGGAGTATCACTAATTATTTCTTCACGCTGAATAGTGGAGCAGTAAGCTGAGTGTCGAGACTGCGGATGATAGTTGTCTTATCTACGATAGAGGCTGAATATGTTGCAGCGACAGAAACTTGTAAAGAATTGATATGGCTGAAGGATTTTATGAAAGAGTTTGGCAGAGAGTAGGTGAGCCTTTCACTGCACAAAGATAGCCAGTATGCTATAGGTCTTGCCAGTAATCTAGTTTATCATGACAGAACTGAGCACATTGATGTGCGATACCGATTCATTCGCATACTTAAAGGATGAGGTATTGTCACTGGAGAAGATACACAGAAATCAGAATGTTGCATATATGTTGACAAAGGTAGTACGGCAGAGAAGCTGAAAATTTGTTCAGCTTTTGTGGACTGTGGCTCTTTAAGGATGAGGATTCAAAGTTGAGTCACATCAAATTTATTATGAGTTGAGAGTACGAGAGCGATGGAGTGCCATAAATTCGAACTTGTTCGCAGCCAATAGTTGACATATCACTTTATCGTCAACCTTTCTGCTCATCTTGATTTGGCTTTTTTCTGATCTCGTTTGATAACAGAGTTGTAGTAACCCAAAATGAGAGTTTTCTTTCTGTAGAACATGGTGGTTACGATATGATCGTATGACTATGGAAGCAAATTGAGAAGCATTAACGCCTTGTCTTTCTCGTCGATCTTCACATCAATAGCCAGTAACTCGCGATGATCTTGTGGAAGAAGTTTAGATGCTTCAACACCGCTATCCCTTACTTCATGTGTAACCCATATAGTTGTTTATTCAAGTGCAACTTATTGGAGAGGCTCTTTGTCATATATAACATTTCTAATTTTGATCACAAACCCGTAGTCATTTTTAATTCATTATGGGCCTGTTTGTTTCGCCACAAAACACCGCAAATCGTAAGTCATAAAATTTCTTTTTCCTTTTTTGCTGTTTGTTTCGCTAAAAAACAACTTGCAATATGCAACTCTCATTTTCCCTCTTGCAGTTGCTACAGTTAATTTTGTGGTCATGTAAATCTCACTTTTACACTCACATTTTCTCACTTGCAGTTGTTACAGTTAATTTTGTGCACATGTAAATCTCACTTACAATACACTTGCAGTTCAAAGCAGTTACTTGATAATCAATATATAATTAATATTATTAAATTTTAATATTTTTAAATATTTTTAATAGCGTTCAATTTCTTATGTAATTAATTAATTATTTTATATTTTTAATCTTTAGTTTTTTAATATTTTTAATATTGTTTTAATATTTAATATTTTACTATTTTAATTAATATTTTAATTTAATATTGTTATTTAATACTTTATTATTTTATTAATACTTATACCATTTTTTAATATTTTATTTGGAGTTAAAATTTTATTAATTTAACAATATTATACTTTAATATAAAATTATTAATTATTTATTTTTTAATATAAATAATTACTTTATTAATATTATAATATACTTTATTATTATATTAATATTTTAGTATGTTAATATTGTAATAATAATTCATTATAATAATAATATAATAATAATTTATTATTAAATTTATAATTATATTTTACTTTGTTAATTTTATATTTTATACTATTACAATAATATTATAATAAAATTTAATATTATAATAGTTTTAAGTATTTAATAATATTATAATATTATAACTATATTTTATTATTTTTCTTAATATTTTTTAATATTTATGTTTATTAGTATTCTTAAAATTTTATTAATGTTCTTTAGATTTTTCTTAAAATTTTATATTATTTATTTAGTAAATATTTTAGTAATATTTACTAATTATACTAATATTTTATTAATATTATTGTTATAAATAAAATATTAAGATTATTAATATTTTATCTCAAATTTATTAATACAATTTAATTTACAATAGTAGATTTAATTTAATAGTATTTATAATATTTAAATCACTGCTATAGTTAATTTTGTGATCAACTTTTCTATTTACACTTTTGCATTACCAACCAAACACCGTAAAACATAATATACTTTCTCATTTACATTTTCACTTTACCAACTAAACGTCGTAAAATGCAATATATTTTTTCATTTACACTTTCACTTTATCAACCAAACACCGTAAAACACAATATATTTTCCCTGCTACAATTCACTTTTAACATTCTCATTTTATGACTTACGACTTGCGGTGTTTTGCGACGAAACAAACACGCCCTACATTGTACATGACCTCGTCTGCGAGACATAATTGGATCGTGCTTGCCGATTTCAGATCTAATTCCTCCAACCGATAGGTTTTGCTGACTTCTCTTGCAAAATTTTGTGAAGACTGCTACACCAACAATGCCTTCACCCTCTTTTGTCATAAATTGATGTTTCTTTTGTCATTGAATTTCTCGACCTCGAACTTTCTCACAAAAATTTCAATCTTTGACACTTGCCTTATTGTGAGCCTTAAGCTCTGATACGACCACACCAACAATCGGGTTATGACACCAAATGTTGTGTGCGCCCAGGACCGTGATCGACGATGCTGAATCGTGACAATATGTAATACTTGTAAAAGAAAACTAGTAAAGAAGAGTAGCAATACAAAACAAAAGAGAAATAATACGAGGATTTAACATGGTTCGGCCAAACCCGACTTACGTCCACGCGGAGATAACTTGAGAGAGTTTTATTAATAAACTTGTTACAGGAGATCAAATGTTCCCCTTAATTCCCATAAGAGCATTCACCTTCCTCTTGAATCCTCCCTATAAATTACAAGAGTATTCCTTCTCTTTTTGTATCGTCACCTACTCCTCTTTTTTGCATTGGCTTTTTTCTCTCCTTGTGTTACAATAGACTAGGTTACAACTTTTATTTAGAGTTTACAATAAAAATTATATTCGAACTATGAGATGATCTTTGCCATCAGATGCTTGAAGATCTTGATCAATTCTTGTAGGAGTTGAATTTCTTGATCTAGAATAATTTTAGACCCTTCAATCTTTATAAACACATCCTTCAATGAATAGAATTTGAGTTCTATTTGGACTCTACTAGAAAAGAAAGCTGAACGCGCCTTAAAAGAAAATCTGAATCCGATTCTGGCCTCAGGCTGTCGACAGGCCCCAACAAGCTATTGACAAGCCTGTCGACAACTCCTTGTTGCTGCCTGTCAAAAATCTGAGCCGTGTTTTGTTCTCTATTGAGTGCGGTCGACGGGCCTGTTGACCACCCATTGTGTGCGGTCGACAGGCCTGTCGACCGCCACACTGTTTTCTCGATCTGCTTCTTTTTCAAGTTCTTTTTCTTCTTCAATCTTGATTGGATCTTCTTTGATCATCATCTCATCTTGAAACCAAGGTAAATTTATAACAAAGTTATAGCGACACAACCCACCATTTTGGCGCTTACAGTGAAAAGTGCAACTTTGCAGCTGATCATTTCATGTTCTGCCATGTAGAGGGTTAAAATCTCCAAGAAAGTTTCTATATGATGCAGCCCGTATTTTATTATGGTTATTTGGAAAGTCTTTTAGGATTTGGTCAAATATTCTAAATTTTATATGCCTATCCTATGAGTGAAGTGTATTTGAATTATGATTCCTTTCTGTATTTGGATCTCATAGGTCTCAAATTTGGTTGCCTAAATGATAAGACATATCTTTTGCCTCCTAAATTTTAAGTTTAGATATTTTAGGTTTTAAGTCAGTTTTACTTATTAAAAGGCTGTAAGCCTTTCTTTGTGAGGGAATGATAATTGATCATTCAACAAAAAAATGTGAGTTATTTCTCTGCTCTTATCTATGATGAAAATCATTGATTTTTCTTTCATGGTATGTTGCCATCCAGGGGTGAAGCCAATTTCTCTGCTCTTATCCATGGGCCTGTTTGGTTAAGGGTGGAAGTGAGGAAGTGAAGAAGTGAGGAAATGATAATAGTTCCCTTTGAACTTGGGAATTAGTTAGTAAATTTTCAGTGTTTGGATATTGTTGGGAAGTGTGGTTTGAAAAATGTTATGTCTTTTCCAGTGTTTAGATGGTAATGTGGAAGTGGAAGTGAAAAAGTTGACAACAAAGTTGACCGCAAAATAATATTAAAATAAAAATTAATTAAGAAAATTAAAAAATGCATTGTAATTAGAATGCAAGTGAGATTTACATGATAAAAAAAATTAACTGTTTTGTACTATAATTTATTACAAATGAGATTTACATGACCACAAAATTAATTGTAGCACTCTGGAAGTGAGGAAATGATTGTGTAAAAGAGAAAAGAGAAAAAGAAAATGGGTTTTCTTATTTTCCTTTTCTAGTGTTTGGATATAGATAGGGAAGTGAGCAATTATACTTCCCCATTTCTTTACTTCTGCCCACTTCCTTGCAACCAAACATGCCCTATGATGAAAATCATTGATTTTTCTTTCAAAACTCGGGTTAATCCTATAGAATACACTTGGAATGTTGCTTCTCCACTAATTACCAAGTACTGACATAGAATAAGAACCCAAGCTTGTGCAGGAGCCAAACTTCGAACAGGACACAATTTGAGTTGATCCTTGGAAAGATCTTGCTCTGTATCAAAGTGAAGTTGAGCCACAGCCGAAGGAATTGATTAATACAGTTTTTTATTCAACGATCTTGATTATAATAGATGAAGTTTGATGGACGTCTCCTTTATGTTTGTGTCTGACGCCCCAAGTGGTTAACCATCATCCTAGATCCCCCACTGCCTAGTTGCCATCAACTGCTGTACTTCGTTTTATTAAGTCTTCAAAGCTCGTTCAACATCACGTCAAATTTATTCATTTGAAGTTCTTTCTTCTGTCCCATTTCAAAACTCAATGTCAAGTCATTTCCTTTCATGGGAGATCTGAGATAGAACAATGTAAGAAAGTCAGTAGACAGTGGAACAAAATGGAAAGGCTAAAATTTGGATTTCTTCACTTGCCTATAGGAAAAAAAAGCATGGTTTGATCTACAGAGCCCAGTTTGGTGCAAACAATTCATCATTTTGATGCCGAATGATGTAACCTTGGAGTAGATTGCTTTTTTAAATTCTGCCATATAGAGGGTTAAAACTTAAAACCTTCAAGAAAGTTGCTACATATAGATGCACAATAGATTCTGTTTTAGTTATTTTAGAAAGTATCGTTTAGAATTTGATGAAATATTTCTAAATTTTATACCTATCCTATAAAGGGAATTGTGTTAGAATTAGGATATATTTCTTTATTTGGATTTCTTAGGCCTCAAGTTGGATACCTGATTGATAAGGCAAATCTTTTGCTTCCTGAATTTTAGGGTTAGGTTACAAAATCCTTTACTTTTTAAAAGGTTGTAAAGTTGTAAACCTTGATTTCTAAGGGAATGGTGATTTGTGATTAAAATAAAATGAAAGTTATTCCTCTAATCTTATCTGCGATGGAGATCTTTCATTTTTATTTGGTGGTGTGATGCCATCCAGGTGTGAAGCCAATGGGCTGTTGCCATAATCCTTTTTTTCCTTTCATCTTTCTCTTCTGATCATTGCTTTTGCTCGACCACCAATCTGCTCACCATTGTGCATCTCTTTAAAAACCTCCAATTTGTAGGCTTCAATATGTGTCCGAGTTGCTCTTTACAACAACATCAACAACCACCAAGAGTTTATTCCAACATTTTGGGGTTGGTTACATGAATCCTTTTTTCTACTCAAATATTAAGAACCATATATCCTTCTTAATGGCCTTCAACCAAGTTCATTTAGGTCTCTCTCTAGTCCTCACTGTCCCATTATTATAATCCTATAGCTTTTCTTATTGACGCATTTTTTCATGTGCATAGCACAAGCCTAAAACATCGCAATCGGTTCGTTCTCATTTTATTCTCAATAAGAGTAACCTCTAACTTCTACACGTGCACTCATTTCTTATCTTATCTCTCAGTGTATTATCTTTCATCCATATCAGCATTCTCATTTTTGCTGCACTCATTTTTGGACACGTTCATCCTACACCCATTTCTGTGGATGCACTCATATCTTAGTCACCTAACATTCTAGATTATAGAGCAGACACGTCTTATTGCTCTTCTATAAAAATTTTCCCTTTAATCATTTTTCTTATCTGTATGTTGCAATTATCTTTGACTTTTAAAAGAGCTTGTGTATGTACACTATGGCACCCAACCATGGTTTAAAATCTCAGAATCGGCTATATCAGCCATTTTGTCTCGATGTTATCGGTCTCTGTCAAAAAAATTATAAAAAAAATTAAAATGTTTAAAAATTGTTTAAATAATTTGTAGCATTTTGACATTTTTTAAATAATTGATAGAATTTGAATCACATTTGGACAAAATATTACAATACAAAACAATTGATGAAAGCCATGAATTAATAAGGTATTGTTTACAAAGATATTACAATACCATTAATTTAACAAACTAATTATATTTTACTTAATTTATATTCACGAGAACCATTTTATAACTATTTTCTAACATTTTCTAAAATTAATTAGTTAGTTATATTCATGATAACCATTTTGTAGAAAAAATTTAACGATTTTTTCTAACAAAGTAAGTTTAAACAATTAATCTAACAAATTAATGCATTATCAACCTAACAAACTAATTATATTCTATTTAATATATACATGTCAACCATTTTCTAACATTTTCTAAATAACCTAATTACTTCTATCGGAGACGACAAATTATTGCTCATTTCTAACTATTTTTTAAAAATAAAGTATTAAAAAAACAATTAATCTAACAAATTATTCCTCTGATTAGTTACTAATTTTGATTTTTAGTAAGAGGAATATAATAATCTTTAGTAAGAGTAAGCATAAGACTCTCTTGTGCTCGGGAATAATTATTATACCCACAAAGCACCTAAAGCAGTATAAGATTTGACACTACTGCTTTGTAGTGTCAGATTAAAAGACTGATGGAATCCAAGCAATAATACGCAGTCGCTGTCAATTAATAAAAATTTTATGTTGCAGAACGAGGAAAATACTTCTGAATTTGCTGCAGTTTGGTAATAATTGTGTTGAAATCGACCGCAATCAGAAAGGAACCGTCTGATTTTGGCCGATTCCAAACTCATTATCGGCTGATTCCGACCCATTCCTATTAAATACCACCGATTCTATCTTAGTACTTGTCTCAAAATCAGCCGATTCTTTGAACCATGTACTCAATTTTTCAATAGTTATGTTGAAATCGACCGCAATCAGAATGGAATCGTCTAATTCTGACCGATTACAAACTTGTTATTGGCTGATTCCGACCGATTCTGATTAAATATCATCGATTCTATCTCGATATTTGTATCAGAATCAGCCGATTCTTCGAACCATGCACCCAATTTTCAAATATTTGACCTTACTAAGAAATCCCTTGGTGTCTTCTTGTGCAATAAGTTGCCCCCTCCCCCCCACATGGGCTGACTTATGGTCTTTTGTTGGACCAATATTGTATGGAGAAGACAAGGCACCCGAAACTTGGGGTGTCTCCCTATTTATATAGCTAAGAAAAGTGCATAATTATAGAAAACACATTTATTTATTTTTCATAAATAACCTTACTAATATAATACTCCCTCTCAAGTTAGAGTATAGATATCAATTATGCGGAGCTTTCAACGCGCTACAAAGGAGAAAAACTCTTTCTAAACAAAGCTTTTAAAAGCATATCACCCACTTGAGAACTAAACAGAACAAAGTAATTATTCAATGTTGCATGACCATGTCTTTGATAAAGTGACAGTTAACTTCAATATATTTCATTAACTTATGAAAAACGAGATTATTGGCATTGCACATGTTTTGTCACAATATATCACTGACGAATTGTCACTGAAGTCCCCATCTCTCTTTAGAAGTCACCGAATCCACATCATTTCACAAGATGTATGAGCCATATCAGATAAATAACTTTACTACTTTAATTCTACCCTTTTTTTGGTGCTTGGTTAGCCACTATGATGTTTATCTAATTCTGGATCACTTCGGTTTGCCGGACTTTAGGCTTTGTACTCAGTGAGCTGTTCAAGGTCACTAATCTTGGGTGTAAGCACCCCGTCACCTGAGGATGGTGGCCTTGCTTGCTTGAGAGACACTTGGCCGTGGGGGAGGGGCTGGGATTGTTGGCAATTGTCCTGAGGTGTATAAATTCTAAGGCTTCCTCACAGGGCTGAGTTTTCCTTTCCTACTCTAGCAAACTTGGCCCTTTCTCTTAATGTCAAATGATATTCTAGCATGATATTAGTGCCAGTGATATTTTAGCAGCCCGCCAAGTGGAGGTTTTATGACGTTTGTAGCAGCTGGAGAATCCTGCAAAGAAGAGTGGGCAAAAGTCATACGGTCCTGGATTATCTGATAAAAACTGTCTGAATCTTAAGTTGGAGATAGTAAGGAAGTATTCTAAAAGAGCTGATTCATATACTTGTTGGAGCAGCACTATTTATAGCCCCTCGATCAAGGGCAAGAGTTAGTTCTGGCTCTTTCTAGGAGTGAGCAGATTGTCTTGTTTTCATTATTCATGTGGCATTAGCTTGAGAGGGTATTTGTACAGTTGTATGTTTTTATTTATTTATTTTGATTGGACCATACAAATTTTTTAGGGGCCTGCTGATCATTCTACTCTGACCCATTAGCTTAAACCCAAGCCCATGGATTGCAATATTGATTGTCCCTTGTCACCATCGTTGTTGCTGTTCCCATCAAAATGGATTTCACTCTGGAGCATGTCTCAAGGTTGACAGAACTCCACAAAAGAATTTACACATCTTCATGCTCACTGTTAACCTTATTGTTATTTTCTTCTAGTCCAAGTCAACTGTAGGAAGTGAGAGCCTTTCTATAAAACTTGGTGGCCGGTTGGTGGGGCTGTGTACCTGCCTGTTTCGGTCGTTAGCTCATGTTACTGCAGTATGATCCTCCAAATTCCTCTTCATTGGAAAAGTGTCTATCTTAGAGCGGTGTCATTATGTTTTATTGTTTAATACTCAACAGGTACATTTGCTTCTTTGAACAGATAATGATATTATAGAATTATTCGATTCATTTAGTAACCTTTCATCATGCTAAAACATGAATCCTCATTTCTGAGGCAATTCTGTTCTTTCTTAGCATGGCCCATGGGTGCACCATATTTGTGTTGGAACAGTGTCCACCAAGATGTTCTAGCAGAAATATATTAACTATGGACCTACTATCTCACACTCTCTTCTGCTTCAATCATTTCCTATTTCTTTTATGGCCCTTGTTAAAGGAGTGATTTAGCCTATTTGTGTTGTATGCAATTGCTTGCATGCTAGTTTCTAAACAGTGAGGTTATTTAACCAGACTTTCTTTGAAATAGTTCTGAACCTGGGGAAAGGTGACTGGAAAACAGTTCCCTGATATCTTCTGTACATGCTGGAAATGTTGGAATGTGCGAGTGAAATATTGGGGAGCATTACTGAAACTTGCAGGAAACTCTGCTGAAACTAATTAAAAAGCTTTGTTTCCTCAAATGATATATAATGTATATATTTAGTTTATTTAAAGTATTTCTTGCTACTTTTAATTGTATACTCTTTAAGTCATCTTTCTTAAAATTTCTTTCTCGGTCTCCTGTATATTATATGCATTTCCCTAAGGTGTCTCAGGATTCTATTAGTGTGTAACAAATAAGGGTATTCTTGTAGTTGTTATTATTCTTTATCTATATAAAGAAGAGGCTTCTACTATCTATGGTAAGCCGTGTATTCCTAGAACCTGGACATGGTATTAGAGCAATGCCTTTAGGTATCATGAGATCTCTTTTTCACCGCTACCTGCGCCTCCATCATCATCCATTAACTTCCAGCATCACAACTATCGCAGGCACCATCACCTTCTTCTTCTTTTTTCATTTCTCTCTCTCTTCTTCAGACTAATTTGATATGAATTCAGATCTGCAATAAAAAAAGGTTACCGTTCACACTGTTGCTGTGGTACTGTTCATGAAACAATTCTGTAAGTCTAGTTTTCTGTTAATCTAAGACTGAAATTGTTTTGGTCATTTCAGACGAATTTATGGATTTTGTTTGATCCGATAATTCTATTACCGAGTTTGAGGATCTCCCAACCTCTTCTTTTTTGAGTTTGAGGAGGATTGCTCAGAACCATCTTTCTTTTTTTTTTTACTGAGTTTGGGAATCTCTAAAATCTTAACCCTATTCAAAGGAAGATGAATTTTGACTTTTCGTGTGCATTCTTTGCGCAAGTGTTTGGTTCTCCGATATAAAGATTGATATCTATGTGCAGTCTTTGTTTAGCATGGTTCACAGTCGCGGCCTTGGCCGCCGACTCGGCGGGCACTGAGACGGATCGTCTCGGGCGATACGTACATGGAAAGCTCAAAAAATTCTGAAAAAAAAATCACGACAAATCTTTAAAAATGTAGACATCTACATTCATGTATCACATGTCCAAAACATATCACCTAGCACACTAAACATAAAGCGAAAGCATACACGCGTTGTCGGTAGAAGCATATCAAAATACATGCACAATATAGTAAATTGCACAAACTACATTCATAAATACATGCTAATGTAGTTATTTTCACATTGAATTGCGATGAGACGCAAAATGATCATCATAATCATCTCTGCGGTAAGTAGATATACCGATACTAGTGCTCATAGAGCTCTCAAGTTGTGGTCTGTAGTCATGGACATATGTCACACCATAATGTTGGCCTGATGTCAAACTCAATATTTGTATATGACCTTCAAGACTATAAGTTCATCCATCAGTATTATTGTTGCCCTGATTATTGTCATCATCACCACCACCGCCATCACCGCCATCACCGTCATCATTATCATCACCATCTTCACCATCATCACTACTAGAACTGGATAAAACTCTCACATCTTCACCATCACCATCATCTGCTTCTCTTATACCTCGGAGGGGGATGGGGAGAGATCGGAAACAAGGAGAGAGGGAGGGGAAAAAGACAAAGAGAGACGAGAGATGGAAAGGGATAGAAAGAGAGCAGGTGAGAGGGAGGGGGAGAAAGAAACAGAGGGAGGGGGAGGGAAAGAGAGAGAGACGGAAGATGGAGACGGGGAGAGATAGAGAGCGGGTGAGAGAAGGAGGGGAGAGAGAGAAACAGAGCGAGGGAGAGGGAAAGAGATAGAGGGGGAGGAACATCACCTGGGCCTGGGGAGGAGCGGCCGACGGCGATCGGGTGGCTGCAGAGTCCAGATATGAGCGGCGACGATCGGGCAGCGGCGATGATCTTCAGATTTGAGCGAGAGAGGTAAATTTTTTCTTTTCTTTTTTTCTTTATACCCGTTCGTCACGGGTGAATATACGTTATAGCGGACTCGACTGAGAATCTGAGTCGACTCGGTCAACTCGACCGAGTCATGACCGATTCGGCCGTGAATCGGCCGAGTTGACCGAGTCAACTCCGATTCTCGGTTGAGTCGGTCTCCTCTGAGTTGAGTCGACCGACTCGTGACTCGGACTCGTCTCGGAGCGGGTCGAGACGGATACGACTCGGATGACTCGTCTCCGACTCGGCCGAATCTTTGAACCGTGTCGTTTAGTCTTCATACCAAATAGTTTTTTGTTTATGTATCTTTTTCTAGTCTTTGTAACAAGCTCGACATGATTGATATCTATACTCCAGCTTGAGGGGGAGTTAAAGCATGTAACTAGTAATGATATTCTTGTATTTTATTATTATTCTTCATCGATGTAAAGAGGAGACTACCACAATCTAGGATAAGCCATCTATTCCTAAAACCCTATCGCATTCTAGATGGCACTTTTTTGGTTTAAACTGATGGCAGTTTTCTTAGTGATTCTCATTGAGTTTTCTTTGTGATACTCATTGAGTTTCTTTTGACAATCCATATGCTTTATCTTAGGATTCAAATTGGCATCACATGTAAATTATGGCTGTGAACTCAAACAAGTTTTCTTAAGAAATCATCTAGAGTTTGATCAGTCATCGGCTACCTTTACTTTGCATTCTATATTTACATTTTCTGTTCTTATTCTTTATATGGATGATACGTTAACTGCTTGAAGAAAAATATTAATTGGCTCCTTGTCTCTGGATAATTTCTGTGATTTCACATACAGAGCATACACCAGGTTGTTATTCCCAGGCCGATCAACAGGCCCATCGTTCTGAAAATAAGACAGATAGAAAGGTGATTATTTTTCAAATCACTACTTGGATTTTTATGCTAATTTTGCCTGATGAAATTTCCTGCATTCAGATCTCACCTTTATCAACATTGGAATCTTCTTTTGAGGTTCTTAATATAAAGAAATTTGATGGTAATATAATAGTCAATGCCCCTTGTTCAAAGAATGCAGTTGTTGATGTCTTTTTTTGCTTAATGAAATTTAACTCCGTCACATGTCATTCTAGTGGCATTCAGTGTGGATCCTCTATATCATCAAACATCTGCACAGTTCGATGAAGGTGGAGCTAAAGGTCTTTTATTGAACAATCTTGGAGTCTATTGTGGATGTCTAGTACTTTTTGATTCCTTTGAGGTACCAGAGAAGAATATTTCATATGCAGCCCCAGAGAACAAATCTGTGATGATTGACCTTTCATTTGCTAATGGTACGGCTACATGCTGTCATAAAGGGATTCTGATACTCTTCTGCATGAAACTGAAAGTAAGGTTTTAAATTTCTTCATCACATACCTTCTGTTTTTGCAGAACAGATTGAGCCAATGGTGATTCATATGCTTTTCGGGAAAGACATTTCACCAACTCTAAAAGTTATGTTGAATCAGTTTTCAGATAATGACTCTACAGATGTACTCTCTGATGTACAGAAAGAAGTCGCGGGGGATAATGAAGTTGATGATATCAATAACAACTCACAAGGGAGTGCATTTGATGACTATGCATCCAGGAATATCAATCAAGATGATCAGATAAGTCAAGCTGATGACAGTTCTTCCTGCACGGACCCTAATTTCAGCACTCATCAAGAGGTGTGTTCGACTTTGGTAGATGATACCCTGATCTCCAAACTGAAAATGGACAGGATTAGTCATCCGTTAATGTATCAACCATTAAATCCTTATGTCTTCAGCAAGCAGATGGGTCAAAATTTCTTAATTAAGGCATCAAGATATTTTGTTATGCCACATTTAATTAATTATTGTTTTCATATGATAAAAAATGTGGGTTTATTTTGTTGCAGGAGAGCAACAAGTATACATTCCACGAACCACTCAATGATGATAAATTTGAAAAAATCGCTGCCTTCTTATCTCTTGACATGGGGTTGACATCAAGATCTAATGCCTGGGCAGGACCAGATTATTGGAAATTTCCAAAGTCAAATGTAATGAAAAGTAATATTTCTATTACTAATTTTTTGTCATGATACATGCTTTGGCTATCTAATGCTGCCATTCTTGCAGATCCGGAACATTCTAGGGTTTTAGCTAGCGAATCCGATTTGGCAACTAAGAAAACATGTAGTAGGAAACATGATGTTTGCGATATTGAGTTCACAAAATTTTTAGACAGGGAAATGTTGGATATCTTTTCTCCTCCCAGGAGTCCAAGGTCAATAATGCTACCACTAAATCGAGATCCCTGCCAGGTCATGCTTCCTGAAGACTGTCATTACATACCTGATAGTCTTGTCAGATTGTTTATTCTTCCCACTCTTCTGGTAGGACTATTTACATGAATGCCGTTTGATGTATCTATTTCTTTTACTTTTAAGAATGTATTACGTTAATCTATCTACTTTCTAGCAGTGTCTTGGGAGGAAACGAGGAAAATTTTCTGGTAAGTTATGATTTCCTCCCTCATTTTTAGCTTCTCTGTTGATTATAAAGTGCATGATCAAAATTGTTATAATTTAAACTCTTTGATTCCATGTTGAATAGGTACTCAGTTTCTTTCCCTGTTTTAAATATCGGCCTAGTTGGCCGAGATATCGATATCTCTTTTTTGCCTGCTGTCGATACAATATGGGGAAATCATTTGCCATATCGTTTGCAGCAAAAAACGGCCGATATTTGAAATATCGGCCGATAAATTGCCAGATATTGGGAGATAAACGCCCGAAATATCACCCGATACGAACTTACTTATTTCATGACTATGTGTAAATATACATTATTTTTTACTGTCTTTACATGCATATTATATCATTTTTATTAGATAGATGATATCTATGACACTAAACCAACTTTTAATTATCAATATTTCATTATATATAGTGTCTGAAATGAACGCCCAATATGCGCGCATATCCCCGATATCTCCCCGATATCCGATATCCGATATGAAAAACTTCCATCCGATATGATCCCGATATCCGATATTTAGAACTTTGGTTTCTTTCTCATTTACTTGTCATATCTGTGCCCTTCGTTATATTCTCTTTTATGTACCGGCAGCTGCAACAATTTACATGATTGTCATTTACATTAGATTTCTTAAGAGTGACAATGTTCTGCTAACCGTTCATAACATATATTTTTAAAAGATCTGTTTTGTGAGTGGTACTTGTAGTTTTGCTAATTCTGCAATTGTGTTTTGAAGTTTGCATGCTAATATGACAAATAGATGATTAATTATGGAGAGATAAAGTGTTAGTCTCTTCTAGTTTATAAGATACATGAATTTTCATGTCTTGACTAAAATTTTTAATGGCATCTAACCATAGTTTTTTCTGCTTGAAGGTATATGCAAGTATTACGGCTGTGACATAGGAAATTATATTTATATGCTCCCATAACGCCAAGAAACTTTCTTGAGGTGCTTCACGTAGACGTTAATACTGGCACTCAATGCAAACCTTTGGGAATGATTCTGTTTTGTTCTTTAGGTTGATGAGATTTTCCATAGCAATAATGTCATCTTACCATTATCTAGATTCCAATCTTCTATAATCATGATTAGGTTTTTTCCCATATCGACCCCTAAAGTCTACCAGAATCCCATATTAACACTCGAAGTTTTAATCTTTCCAAATCATCACCTCAAATCATTTGATTTGGTAAAACCCACCTTTTGTTAGTTCTCACTACCAACCACATATACTGGGTATAATTCCCTAATTTTGATCAAATCTCATAAATAATTAGGAAATATTCCTAAATTTTTTTGTTAGATATAATTAATTAATTAATTAATTAATTATTATATAGAATTATTCTTGGTAGTATTTGAAGTCATATGTAGTAGTTTGAGTAGGATTTCATTTTGTTTTGGGTCTGTATAGGAAGAGAAGCGCTACTGTATTCGTAATTCTTCAAGAGTCTATATAGATTACTTTTGTAAATCCATAAATTTCTAACAATATCACAAATATAAACAAAAAAAGTAACAAAGAGGTATTCAGCCAAGCTTAATTCATTTGGCCAGTGAGATCTAGCTCAGTGATAAAGTGGGGATTGGGTTACATGAGGTCCTAGGTTTAAGACCATGCTATGGCTTTTATTAAATAAATTGATTTTAAGTCTGCTTTTTGAAATATTAAAATTTTAGGTGTTAATATGGAAATACGAAAGATTTGGTGATTATATATTTTAACACAGATACTAGCTAATGTAGTCATCAATATCTTGTAAAAAGAACTAGAGTTTGGTTCATCACCATAAGTATTGAAATGCACACAATATATCATGGCCTGAAATTAGATCATCATTACCTTAATCCTTTTTATGAGTGCATGTCAAATACGTGGTCTAAAAGATTGTCTATTACACACCAATTCTATGGAAACGCAAATTAGTTTGAGTGTGTTGTTAGTTATTAGGCACTTTTTATTGATAAATGTAAAATAAATGTAAGGAACAAGTGAATCCCTTTAATTGTCTAGAAAGTCATTTGACTGAAATCACTGTCAGCCAGTTCTATATTGTAACGACACACTTTTATTTGAGCCATTAGATTCATTTTTTGAGGCGTTAAAATGTTGGTAATTTAGTTGATATTGAGAAGTGCATTGGTGTTATCAATTTTAGAATGCTCTATTAGGATGAATGACATATTGACTTGACAAAGGTTGACGAAAGCACTTCCATGGAAGGAAAAGTAGTTAGTTGAATGATAGATGAAAATTTAGAGGAATTGGATGAAAGAGCCCTAACTACAATTCAGTTATGTCAGACATAAAGTTTTGAATGATTTTTTGGCTGAGAAGATGGCTGCTTCTTTATGGATCAGACTTCAAGACTACTATCTCAATAAATCTTACGGAACAGAAACATTATGCCTTTCTGTTAGTCTGCTCTGTAGAATCTTATAAGAGTTTTAGAGAGGTCATATTGTATGTGTAACACAGTAAATTAAAAAGCACTTGGTCTAAAGATAGGATTGACGAAGAATTGATAGATGAGTCCAATAATTACCAATCTAGTCAATGCTTATTTGTTGAGGAGAAAGTTAATAATAAGGATTCTAATGGTAATTTTAGACATAAAAATTTAGTCCACAAGTACTGTAGAAGGAAAAGGCACATCATATTTACAAGCAAAAGTCAGATGATCAAGATGAGGGTACCGCTAACACAATTGTACTTCAGGATGAGATGGGTTATACACAATCAATTAGTGTTGAATCAATATGTTCCCAGGAAAAGTGGATATTCAATTCCGGATGTTCATGTCAAGTTAGTTTCAAAAGGAAGTTGTTCTCTGCATATGCTTTCGTTTAAGATAGTGTTGTTACTTTAATTGGCAGTTACGTGCTGTGCAAATTTGTTATACAAGGAAAGATTCAAGGTAGCTCGCATGATGGTAGCATCATTATTCTTTCAGGCGTCCATCATGTTTCAAATTTTAGGTTTAATTTCATCGCTTTAGGAACCTTTGAGTTAGAAATGTTCATGTACAAGGCGAGGTGTTATTTGGAAGTTTCCAAAGAGGCCCGAATTAAGTTCAAGGCCAACAGGATTGGCAAACTATATATGTTGCTGAGTTAAGATCTATGTACAAGGCACAAGCTTCATCCATCCAATCCAAAGTTCAGCGCACATCTGGAGATAATGATGAGTCTAGCTCAGATGTTAAGGTAATGTCTGGTGTTATATATAGTGTAATGTCTGGTGTGATATACAGTTGTGAGACCAGATTTGTCTTCCAACCAGGACTTAGAGGATCGTAGGGTAGTCAGGTTCAGGAAGGGCCTGAACTAGTTTGATCTACACTGTTTGAGATGCCCATCAGGGCATGCTGGAGTGGCGGAGCAAGCCAAGGAGGACTATTCTATTTCATATTTGGCTCAAGGGGGGATTTATTGGGTTTTGGTGACTCAAATACTGATCCGACATGTTTAAGAGTTTGACCATCATCTTTGAGGTTGTTTTGAGTTTCCTATTTAAGAGAGAATTATCACATGCATATTAGACACTTTCTTATTGGTGTGAGACTTTCCTATTGTGAGGTTTCTCATCTGTGAGAAAGTTTCTTATGTGAGACTTCATATGAATCCGGTTTCTATTTTGTGTAGGAGGCCTAATAGAAATGTATAACCCCCGAGGTTTTCCTCTAGTGTCTCTTTTGCCTTTACCATATTGTGAGAGAGTAGTGTTTGAGAGAGTTTTGTATTGGGTGTACTGGGATTAGGGTTTTAGAGATTTTCTCATCAAATAATCACTGACAGGCCCCCACCAACTATTGATTTTCTCATCAAAACCAAATTTGCCAGTCCTCATTTTCTCAAATCTTAAACCTTTTCTTGGTCTTTCTAGTCTCGTGTATGAAGTAGGAGAGGAGCGTGATCAAAAGTGACCCTGCAGAGGCAAACAACATAGGCCATGGTGAGACAAGATTCCCATCACGGGGAAACGAAGAACCTATCAAGTTTAAGCAGCATTGGAATTGCTCTCTCATTGGTATATGTAAAGGATCTCCCTGAGATAGCTCCAATATGATATTATAAAGGCTTCGATCTCCAACCTTCTGTCAGAGATTCCAGGCGTTGCAAATCAAGAGCATTAGAACCACCGCAGACAATCCATGGTACAGAGAATCTTTCCCTAATCATCTTAAGTTCTGTCCAAAATGCTGTCTTCATCTGTCAGTAACACCGTAAACTGAAGTCAAAATCCAACCAACTAAATAGGGGATCCATATATAACTGAGGAGGGACTTGCTTTTTTCCCCTTAAAGTCCGAGGTGAATATTATATTTTCCAATCTACACTTTGTGATGGTAGATTTAATTATTATTTAGATATAGTAATTCTAAATGTTAATATATCTTTTGGTGATATACAAGGTTGGAGTTGTAGTTGTATTTGCAATTCTTGAAACAGTTTTCATTTATTTCACATCCTCTTTTGTATTTCGTGACATAGAAACTAAGAAGGTAGTGTGAAACTAGCCTACGTGGTGTTTGAAGGTTGTTCATCTTGCCTATTTTCTCTTATTATGATAGAATGAAATATTAATGTATTGGTAGCTGTGGGTTGCCCCTCGTACATGAAAGTTTTGGCCCCTCCCCTGACTCTGATTGAAACCAATTGTAAGATTGAATTACACAATACATCCATTAGAGACAATTTTTAATCTGCCATCATCCTAAAATGCCACCCGAACTGCTGATAGCATTCATATTACACCATTTATCAACATAGCTTTCTCCAGTGGAGTTCATAATTCTTTGAGTGGGTTCAACAAGCTTAGCTTCCTGAATACAGATCATTGGAGTCCCAGAGTCCAGAATCTCCGATAACCGACCTAACAAGCCTCCTCTTATTGGGTTTCCCAGACCTCTAACATTCCGATACAAGATAGGCATTAAGAGAGACTACCCACTCCCACCCATATCATTAACCTAGTTGCTCTTACTCTTAACAACATTAATGGCATTATTGTTTAACCTCATTAACTACAGAATTAAGTACATGTTTTAAAGATTTAAGTTTATTAATAAACACAAGAGAAGAATGCTCACTAGGGTTACATGGAATTCCCAAGTCTCACAGGAATATGGTTAATTCTTCAAAAAAAGAATTAAAGCTCTTGGACATGATAGAAGGTAAAGAAAATGTGGTATTGATGGGGACATCTAGTTGCTTTCTTAGCCTATTTGAATTGGGTTAGTAGTTATTTTATTTTAGTCTTTTCTTAGTTTCTTTTTAGTCCCACATTGGTTGTGGTGGGAAATCATTGGTGATATAGGTCTATATAAGGCCAAGACTGCTACAGAATTCTTCAGTTAATGAATATGAAAAGTGCTATTAATGCATCTGTAGCTAGTGTGTTTTTGAGTAAAATGCCGTAGGGAGAGAGTCCCAAATATTTCTTGGGTTACAAACCCTAGGTTGAGATTTCTTATTGTTTATTCTCGATTATTCCTCTTTTTGTTGTTCGTCCCTCATCATTTTGTTATCTTTCCACAAAATTTTAAAATCCTAGTTTTTTTCTTTCACAAAATCCTAGCCTCCACCAAAACTTCCACAAACCTTAACTTCTCTTTCCACCAAAATCCCAAAATACTAGATCTGAAAAAAGAAAAGAAAAAAAAGAAAAGTAAAGAAAACAAGAAAATAAAAAAGAAAAGAAAAGAAAAAAGAAATTTCCATAGCCGCCACTGTTCACCTGTCTCCTTTTTTAGCACCACACACAGATCTCTTTCTCCCGCTGCGCCATCGACATCACCGTCTGCCACGGCACGGCCCTCCTCCTCCGTCGACAAGATCACCGTCACCATCTCCTCCAACCACGGGGTCGCCGCAAACATCTATCAGAACTCTCGTTCATCCAATATTCTCGTTCCCCACCAACCGCTCCATCTCTATCTTCTCGTCCTCTTCCTTCGACAGAGCACCCCATCGAGCAGATCAACCGAGCCGTCACCATCTCGACTGCGAGACAAGACCTCAACCGCGACCGCACTACCTTGCCGCCTAGATCCGCGTCCGACCCGATGATTCCTCATCCTCGTCACCGTCTTCATTTGACAAGGCCCCTCCGTCCTCTCCTCCACCAACCTTGTTCCTTTCTCCTTCAGTCCCGCTGTCGGTTAGATTCCCCAGGATAAGCTCGCCTCCTCCAGCCTACATCCTCATCGCTGTTGGTCGAAAAGCTTCGCTAGTACCCTTGATCCGCCTCCCTCACAACATCAACCCACATTGTCTTCACCGCGGGCTGTAACTGCTCGCAGTCGCTCTCCCCTGCAGACAAAAGAAGGGTTAGTAGGTCTTCAAATGAAGACCCAATCCGAACTTGCAGTTATAAAAAAAATTTGATAACGGGTTTAAGTTTTGGCCCCACAAAGGAGACTTGTTCCGCTTACTATAGTAGCAAATACAGAGCCTACAATGCCTTTGACCCGCTACAGTAAACCCGCGTGCTACAGTAGCAGATACGGACACAAACAGACCCGTCAGATTTATTTTCGAACCATAACTTTAACATCCGGGGTCCGATTCAGTCGTTTTTTGAGCTGTCACGGTCGCTAAGACGAGACCTACGTACCTGCAGCCACTAAAATCACTAAGGTCTACGTGATCCTTAGTAGTAGCTCTGCAGCACTTTAGACCCCATTCAGAGACTGTTTTAGGCCCGATTCGAGCTCAATTCATGCCGTTTTTGAGGCAGTTTCCCTCAAGCTCCTGTCACTGCTGTTCCACGACCTTGTGTGTGATTTTCCGCCATCAGTTGTGGGCATTTCTTCGAGGAATCCTAAAAGGACTCTACGTTGAGTGTGAATGACTCACCCATTTTGGTGAAATTTGCCTTGAACTGAATTTTTAATTGATGAATTTTTGCAAATACTGTTGGACTGCAGTAGGTTATTAGCAGTATTGTGAGTTGCTTTTATTTAATGGCTTACATCATTGTTTGTTGCTCTCATCATTTGTAGGAGTGCATTTATTGCATTTAGAAGCTAAACTTTAAGGTATTTTAATTTTCATGTAGTGCCTGCATGTAGTTTGTTTGAGTCTAGGATTATTGCATCCGCTTGCTGGTTTGACTTTGGATATGTGTCAGATTGGTACATTTCTAGTAACAAAATTCCAATATGAATAATCAAGCTAACAAACAAATCGACATAGCAGACATTTTAAATGATATACTTAGAGACCTTCAGGACCTCAACTCAAAGTTAGCCAAGAAAGATGAAATAATGCGTAAGTGTAGGTTCGAAAATCCTATATTTTATGGTTATCCTGGTCCTCATGCTTTTAGCGATTGGCTGGCCGACATTGAGTGCTGCTTTGACAATTATGGAATGTCTGATTTAAGTAAGGTTCAATCTGCTGAATTGAGACTAGTAGGGCCAACAAATTTTATTGAGATTTTATAACGAATGCATGCAAGAGACTGCGTAGGAAACCTATAGAGTCTTGAAAAGAGAATACATCAGTTGACTAATATCTTTCACCTTCAAGTCTTGATGATGCCCATGTTTCTCCAGAGGATAATAACGATCATAGTGATGTAGATGCATTTATGGGGTCTAGCATACCCAAAATTGATGAGATCTATGTTCATGAGGATCATGACAATCAGGAAAACGAGGTTGAATCTATGGTAACAACTTCTAGTGTTTTATCTTCTAGTGAGTCTTTAAAGTTTCTTGCTATATTACATCAGGTTAGTTCAGATGTTTCATTTTTTAGTGAGTGTTTGGATTTCTCCCTTCAGTTTCTTCAGATTTCTGTTTGTCCTAGTAAAGTCTACATTGAACCGCGTCCTCTTAGGAAACCCTTGTCTTTCTTTTCCCTATATTTAGGAGTTGGCCCTAATGAGTTAGTTACATTACATTTGCCTGTTGCACATGATGAAACCCCTAAACAGATAGCAATTTGCAATAATGACTATAAATTTGCTGTATTTTCATATAGCATCTTACAGGAATTTGTTGTTGTTAATGAAGTGACGAATATCTCTCACTCTGAGATTGTGAGTATGTTGCACAGTCAGCGTATAAATTCTTATAAGATTTTGAAGAGGATTGCTTTTATCGCTGACAAGTTGGATATCCCATGAGATCTTGGTATCGACTCGACTTTCAATAGAGAGGATTCAACTCGGTCTGCTACATATGTCTTTCTGCATCTACCATCACCATCACCTACAACAGGTCTGTCACAGAAGCCCGTCCCACCCACTGCTTTGGTTCAGTCTTGATGCACATTTGCTGGGTTTACGTCCACCACCATGGCCCGATTGAGAACCGTGGAGATTTACACTCGACGAGGTTGAGTTTTCCCCAACCTTGGGGAAATGATAGGGACATCTAGTTCCTTTCTTAGCCTATTTAAGTCATATTAGTAGTTATCTTTTTAGCCTTTTTAGTTCCTTTTTAGTCCCATATTGATTGTGGTGGGCAATCGCTGGTGACGTAGGCCTATATAAGGCCAAGACTGCTATGAAATTCTTTAGTTAATGAATATGAAAAGTGCTATTGATGCATTTGTAGACAATGCGATTTTGGGTGAGATGTTTAGGGAGTCCCAAATACTCTAGATTGAGATTTTCTAGTGTTCGTTTTCAATTGTCCCTCTTTTTGTTGTTCGTCCCCCATCAGGTATCACCAGAGACCACTGGAGTAGGAATCAACAAGAATTTCAAGAGTCTTCATGCGCATTAGTTAGATGGTGTTAGGAAATATGATTTGTATAACGAGCGGTATATGAGTTGTATTTGGAGTAGAATAAGAATAGGAGTAGATTTAGACTTGTATTTATATAATGAATTGAGTGGAGAGAGGTCTCCAACTTTCTCTCTTTCAAATATCTGGTACTAAATTTGACATGGTGTCAGTGCCACTCAAATAAAATCCAAAACCCTAATCCTAAGCTTTCTTCCAAAAAAATATTGTTCATCTTCCCCTACCCAGTGTCACGCTCCGCTTCCCAAAATACGTGGAACGGAGTCGCGGCGAGAGTTGGCGACGTATATACGCGAGGAGAATATCCCACGTATATACGCTAAGCCTAAAATGACCTGAACAAGCTATATAATGTACATATAAATTTCTACACATGATATCACTATTATATGAATAATTCATAGAATAAACTGAGTCCAAACGGTATAGAGAATCAACATTAATAAACCGGGAAGACAAGAAATAATATCCAAATCGGATAATCGAACAAAGGGAACTTTGGGTTCCTCGTAACACATGTGATCCTCCCCAAATACCTGATCAACAAGATAAAATATATAGAGCTGGATATGCAAATACAGGGAGTCAGAACTCCCAATGAGTGTGTAAAATGAGGAAAGATGCACGTGCATATAAAGTGATGAAGTACAATATGATAATAAAACAATCAGATCATCAAGAATGTAATAACGTATATGAACAGTAATAAAGGTAGTCAGTAACAGAATCAGATGCCCAATCAGGTCATGTGTATCATCGAATGTGCAACATAGCATACATGTATCAGGCGAACACAATCAATCACAATACATTAAATAAATAGCAGTACAGTATACACAGTTTATAATTATTAATTAAGTCACTGAACACCAATTGCCACATATGTAATAGATGTTCCCGTACTACACCTACTACACGTGTTAATCGATATCCTATGTTATTGAAACTGATAGAAAGAGACATTGTCTATGCTTTAGGTGGGTCCCGTACATACCTGGGACCACAACTCAGACTCATGGTGCTGAATTAGGACGTACCGCCAAGTACTACAGTAACAATATAACAGTAAACAGTACGAGATGTCAGTCATCCCTAGAACCTTGCAGTGGAACCCTATCTCGGTTGCACAACTTGTATCATAAGTCCACCTAAAATACAAACGCTGTCTCCCCATCAGTTTTTGTCAATCCCAATATAAGTTGTTCATTTACATTATTATTTAATTCAGTCATAATATCAATATCCATGTTACTTAGAATGCTGGGGCGATAGAGTGACAGTAACAGTATAATATATTATTAAACAATAATCTATACACAGTGAACAATAACAAGAACAATAAACAATATCAGTAATCGTGTATACAATGAATAATATGACTGTACATGGTGTTACGGTTTAACAAGACTTTCATAGTGATTTCAGTAACATGAAATAATACTAGTAACAGGTCTATACACTGATTCCTTACAATATAGTTCTGTCTAGAATAAATCAAAATCTCATCCATCGATATTATTTCTGTAACTAATCCATCAACTCATAATCTCAATAGTCATCTTGAACATCAAACACTAAGTCCGTTAAGAATATCCGATACTGTAAACCACCGGTCCAATAAACTATTAATCAGTTCTCTCATTGCTGTCAATCTACTATAATCCTTTAGGTCACCAATAACTAAGATCAAACAATAGCTGCTATCAAATTCTGAATATATAATATGATTACTGTAAAGAATAGAAACCCTCAAAAGGATTTGATTGATAATACAAGAGAGACAATACATATATAAAATAAAAATGGTGGGTATGGGTCTATTAGGTAGAAGCCCTATAGCTCAATAACCAATTGCCCAATAACTATTCTAACACTCCCCGCCAGTTGGAGCATAAATGTCAACCATGCCCAGCTTACTACATAAGACAGAAAACACCTTTGGAGAAGCTGCTTTAGTAAGCAGATCTGTCAACTGCTTTGAAGATGGAGTAAACGGGAGAGAAATCACCTTTTTGGTCCATGCACCTCCGACCAGATGACAGTCAACCTCTATATGCTTAGTCCTCTCATGGAACTCCTGATTCTGTGCGATATAAATAGCAAACTGATTATCACAAAACATAGGCATATGGCCAAGATGACGAAAACCAAACTTCAATAACAGATTCTTCAGCCACATCATTTCATAAGTAGTGTGTGCCATGGCTCTATACTTAACCTCTACACTGGATGTAGAAACATCTTGTTTCTTGCTCCTCCCTCTCACCAGATTTCCTCTAACGAATGTGCAATAGCCAGTAGTGGACTTCTTATCTCCCTCATCACCCGCATATCCTGAGTTAGAATAGCCAAAAATACGAACATGTCCATGTTTCTTGTACAATAAACTTTTTCCAGGAGAGCTTTTGATATAGGCAAGAATCCTCAGAGTAACTGTCCAGTGAACCTCTTTAGGCTGATGTATAAACCTACTCAGTACTCCAACTGCAAAGTTTATCAGACCTAGTAACTGTCAAGTAGATCAACTTCTCAATCAATCTCCTATACTTTTCAGGGTCAAGTAGATGACTATTATCACACCATAAATTCACATTTGCTTCCATTGGAGTGCTAGCAGGTTTGCACCCCAACATGCCAACTTCCTCAAGGAGATCAAGTGTATACTTCCTCTGTGAAAGAAGTAAACCATGCTTTTAATAGGCAACTTCAATCCCAAGAAATATCTTGGCTTCCCCATATCCTTTATCACAAAATATCGTTTGAGATACTCCTTTGTTTCTGCTAAGGTCACATAGTCACTCCCAATTAGCAAAATGTCATTAACATGCACAACCAATATCACTGAGCGACTTAGTACGATGAACAAACACTGAGTGATCGAATGGCAATGAGCAAATCCAATATCAGAGATAACCATGCTGAACTATTTAAACCTTGCCCTTGGATCTGTTTGAGTCCATAGATCGCCTTTCTGAGTCTACATTACAATATTCTCTCCTTGCGCAATACTCTGGAGGTTACTTTATATAAACTTGCTCCTTCAAGTCCCCATAGAGAGACATTCTTGACATCTAGTTGAAATAAAGGCCACTCTATATTAATAGCAAAAGAAAACAGAATTCAAATGCAATTCAGCCGATCAACTAGTGAAAAAAATCTCAAAGTAGTCCACGCCATAGGTCTGAGTATATCTTTTGGCAACAAGCTGGCCTTATACCTATCCACTGAACCATCGAGGCGATACTTCAAGGTATGACCCATCGACAACCCACAACAACCACATCTTTGGGTGCAAAGACCAACTCTCAAGTTCTTGAGAAATAAGAGCATCCATCTCCTCATCCATAGCCTGCTTCTAGGAAGGTACCAATATAACCTCTTCATACGACATGGGTAAAGATACAGAGGACAAGACAAGGCAAACTGGTAAAAAGAGAGAGCAAGACGATCATATGAAACAAAATGAGAGATAGGATGATCAGTACAAGACCGTTTACTTTTGCGGAGGATAATAGGAACATCAATATCAGAGAAAGGTACTGACGACTGAGGAGGCGGACCTTCCACTGGAGAGGAGGCAGCCGGAACCGGTTCAGAGGCAGGAACTTTTTGCCGATGAGTGCAAACATGTCTGAAATCTTTTTCCCGAGGTAGCTTTGGTGCAGGTGGCACTATAGTGTCTTTTAATGACACTGGCAAAGAGACACCATGGACAACAACAGGTGCAGGCAAAGGAACATACGGTGAAAGAGAAATAGACTCCGACGCAGTAACTAGACCTTGTGGAGAAAAGTAGAAACTGATTAAAAAATGTGACATCAGCTGACACAAATACTTCTGGTTGATGGACTATAACACCAGTATCTTTTTTGTTCGAGAATACCCAACAAAGGCACATTTTATAGACAAAAGAGAATTTATCTAGACATGGAGACAAATTCTGAACAAAACATGTGCAATTAAAAACACACAGAGGAACTGAGACGATACTTTTGTCGGATATAGACATGAAAAAGAGATTTTATTATGAAGAACTGAGGAGGGCATCCTATTAATCAAATGACATGTGCTTTACTCTGCATCAGCCCACAAATACTTTGGAACATGCATATGAATCATCATGGTTCGAGCAGCATCTAGGGTGTGTCTTTGTTTGCGTTCAACAACACCATTCTGTTGGGACGTATGAGAGCAGGATGTTTGATGAATAATCTCAATCTTAGAACAAAAAGAGACATCATTTTTCATATATTCTAGGGTATTGTCAATACAAAACACACGGATAGAGGTAGAAAATTGAGTTTTTATTTCATTGAAAAAGTTCGATGACGCTAGAAACTTTAGACCTCTCTTTTAGCAAATATAGCCAAGTCATACGAGAAAAATCATTACAAAGATGAGAAAATATCTAAAACCTTTAGATGAAGGCACACGATTAGGACCCCAGACATTAGAATGAACTAACTCAAATACAGAACTACTACAGTTATTGACTCGATTCGAAAAAAGGAGACACGATGATGCTTGCTTATCTCACAAGACACACAACCAAGTGTAGAGAAAAAAGACTCAACAGAAATTACCGACTGAAGCTTTTGCAATGAGGGATGACCCAAATGCCAGTGCCAGAGTAGAATAGGATCAGGCTGACATGCAACTAAGCCAGTAGGGGATACTCCCATCATCAAATAGTACATGCCTCCTCTCTCATGACTTGAACCATTCCTCCTCCCAGTTGTCAGATCTTGAAAGACACAGTAAGAAGGGAAAAAGTTTACACTGCACAATTATGTTAGTTGGTAAACTGGCTGAAGAGTAACAAGCTTACAGGAAATTTTAGAACATATAATATATTTTTAAGATTCAAGGATAGAGTAGCCTGAACTACCCTATCATCAAGAACATGAGATTGTGTACCATCAGCAATGTCAACCGAATAAAATTGAGTGAAAAGATGTAAATAGGTGAATTTGTTCTTAATACCTGTCATGTGAAATGAGACTCCTGAATCTAATATTCAAAGTCTATGAGGAGAGGCAATATAAGCATTCATACCTGAAGAGGATGAATGAGTTGATGAATGACCTGTCAGATAGAACTCGAGCTGACGTAACCTGTCATACTCGTCCTGTGGTATCTGAACTATAGGAGCACCAGAAGGTGCAGAGGCAGTATCCTAGAGAACATAAGCAATATCATCAGAGAGCCAAGATGGAGGAACAAGAGAGGATGAAGTACTTGAGACAGACGATATCACAGTCACTTATAAAATCACCAGAAAGATAGCCAGTGATAGCAGTAAATGGCTAGTAATAAAGAGAAACAAGTAACTTAGTTACCAGATAGTAGTATATACAACCTTAAATAGCTAGATCAGATATAAAAATCTGATTCTGAGCTGTAAACAGAGCAGATCTCATCAGAGAAGTCTCGTAGAGCATCACAGAAGGCAGATCAGATGTAAAAATCTGATTTTTTAAGTAGTAAACAGATCAGATCTCACCAGATAGGGCTTGTAGAGCATCAAAAAAACCAAATCAGATTTAAAAATCTAATTTTTGAGTAGTTGCGGCACTTATTGGAGAAAATGGACGCTTGCGGCACCAGTTATTGTTCACGTGAACAGTGCCGATGCGTTACTGTTCACATGAGCAATAGTTTTTTTTGCAAATTTTAAGAGGAGAGGAAGGGGAAATTTTGAGGAAGATGATTTTGAGATGATAAATTTTAGGGTTAGGGTTTCTCTTATTCTAATACCATGTAAAGAAATAAAAACCCTCAAAAGAAATTGATTGATAATAAGGATAGATCATATATATAATAAAAATGATGGGTATAAGTCTATTAGGAGAAGCTCAATTGCTTAATAACCAATAGCCCAATAATTATTCTAACAGTTACCGATATCAATGAAATCACTCCCACAATAACTCTATCTCTATAACTGAATAACTGAAGTAGTCAAGAATCAATCATGAAGTACTGAATATATCCTCGAGATCAACTAAAACGAATACCGAGATCACAAATAAAGAATGGAACATCCTAAAATCAGACTTATCCAACTATAAAAAAGATCATAACTACAGAGTGAACATCCTCGATCAATATGAAATCTAGATCATTGTATCCAACATCAATAAGATCATCAGTACTCAAATGATATAATGAGGGTATATCCGAAAATCCTTCCTTTAATAATTCAAAACAAGATCATATTACACATCGATATCAAAGGTAAAATATTCACACAATACCTGATGATAATTCAACAAAATCAATCTCATCTATATACTGATCAAGATCCAATGTACAGAATATAAATTTCAGGTCAACTCTAGCTCTAACTAAGTTAATAACAATTCAAGTATTGGAAAATCAGTCTATCGATGACGCAACATCCTATCCAAACCATCCTCAAGATCTGAATGAGTTCCGATCAAAATAATCACCAAACAATTGTCGATGATACTTCACATAAAATATCATCTATCCTCAAATATGAACTAGACCAGCCAATCTGTAAATCGAAATAAGTAACCGTTTATAAGATATATCAATACTCGGCCTAAGCCAATAGGTCGAACAACTAACACATGAAAGGACGCTGATAAGCGCTCAAATAAACGATATAATTAAAGTGAACATTCATTGATATCTCATGAAATGATAAGCATAATCATACTGGTAAAATAAATCAGATAGTCACATAAAATGATACAAGTAACATATAATACTACTGACAACAATAAATAAGAAAATAATATAAGAACAAACACTCACATGAAATGATGCGGTTTTGGGTCCGAATCACCATCAGGTCTTCATTACACGAACCGGTCCGGATCTCCGAATTGTATCGTGCGTTGGTCTTCAAATCGCCAGTGTATCAAGTCCACAACAAACACGAACATGGGTCTTCCGTTACTGAGTTTGGATCGCATTAGCGAGTCCGTATAACTGCAACACACAAATATATACACAGTGAAAGAAACTGAGAGATATATGGAGAGGGATGCCGAATCACATCCCCCACTTACACCAGTATACACACACACACGACACACACATGCGCTGAAACATACACATACCACGAACACCACATATACTTACGTATACCCACACGCACACCCATGTATGCATATACACTCAAACACACACACCCACACGCTAACACAGACCTACACACACATACGCATACAGACACACTCACACCCTCATCCACACATAAGCTCACACAATACACAGTGAAAGCGAGGGGGAGAGAGTTACCATGAGAGGAGTGTGACTCAGAGAACTGGAGAGGGGTGATGTTCACGACCATAGGTGGAGGAGCTCGGCCAGAGGTGCTACCAACGGAGATCGCGGAGAAGAGGTTGGCCATGGGGGAGAGTGCATGATGGGGAGAAGCCATGGAGGTTGGCTTGCGGTCGCCGACATGAGGAAGTGAGGGCGACAGTTGGTTGCGAGAGTGGAGCTCCGGCGATGGGGATTTGCGAAGCGTGGGAGATGGAGTTGTGGTGGCACGACGGAGGCGCGAGGGCATAAGAAGGGTGAAGCTCGGCTATGAGGGGTGCGACATGGCTCTAGGAGTTACCGCAGCGTTGCGTGGAGATGAGGGAAGGAGATGGGGAGCTCCCGGGGGGGATGATGATGGTGGGAGGGGCTTGGGCACATGGCAGCGGCTCCAATAGTGGCAAGGAGAGGAGGATGAGCATGGGTGCATGGCCGGATCTAGGGAGGGAGATGGAGGGGTGCTTGGGCGTGAGGAAGAGGTGGAGCGACTCAGTTGTGGTCGCGGCGATGCCTCGGGCTCCGACGGAGAAGTACTTAGCCGACAAGGAGATGGTGAGATCAGGGAAGGTGCTCCGGCAGAGGAAGAGCCGGCCATGAGGTTGGTTCGGCTAAGGGTTTAAGTGGTGTTCTCAGTTGGAGGGATAGAATGGAGGGGAAGAAGAGGGAATGGGTTTTATTAGGATTAGTTAGGATTGGAATTTAATTAGTTAGGATTGTAATTTATTTAGTTAGGATTATGATTTGATTAGTTATGATTAGAATATAGATTTATTTTATAAAGGATTTGTGATTTGGGTTATGGGTTTACGGGTTGGGTTTGGGAAAAATGAAAGAGACATAATACTAATCACATACTCATAATAATAATTCAAAATGATAAAATAATATAGTCATACACACAAGATAATAAATAATTATTAATACAATATATATATATATATACACACACACATATATGCATACATATTAAAATGCTACTATATGCTATTAAATCATGTACTACAAAAATATGGGTATTACACCCGGCCTCTCAACCCCGAAATCCTAACCCTAGCCAATCACCGCTGCTTCCATTGCGTCGTAGCCCCATCCTTGTCATCATTGTAGTCGCCGTTTTCATCTCCGTCTTCTGTCATCGTAGCCGTAGTCGACTTTCGCCAACTTTGTCGCTGCTTACATCTCCGCCGACGTCTGTGTCTTTGTCCTCGTATCGTCGTATTCATCTTTGCCTCGTCCTCTGCAAATCGAAGCTAGATTGAGCCGATGATGTTCGTCATAGCTCCTCGTTGATGATTTGCGCCCAAAATGCCTAGATCGCACCGCGCTTGACGGAACTACAATCTGAGTGGATGGCGACGAACTCGAACTTCTCCTTGCCCGACGTGATTTTTTTCCTGGAGCGCCTTGAGCTGCTCGACTGCCGACTCCTTTGTCGTTGCGCTGATGATTCGACCTTCGTGATCCTTCCACGATGCCTTCCTCCTTGATCCCTGGTGCTTTATCAGGATGTGAGAAGCCTTAACCTGCTGCTGCGAAGCCGTTGATGGCGGCTTCTCCTTCCTCTTCTTGTTCTAATCGTCCCTAGCCGCTCGATCCGAAGGGATCGACTGCTTTCGGTGCTTCATCTCGATTTTTGCCGATCTAGGGTTTGATATCTATCTTAAAATTTCTCAACCCGTCCTGACCCGATTTTATTTCAGCAGACGTGAGCCGACTTGAGCCGACCTGAGCGAATCAGCGCCGACTGAGCGACCCAAGCGGACATGGAGCAACCTGAGTCGATTGAGCAACTACTGTGCAGACCCGTTAAGCACAGTACAAACCCGTTAGCAGATCTAGTTTTTTTTTCCGGGCCATATCTTGGCCGTTCGGAGCCTGATTCACACGATTATCGAGGCGTTGGAACTGTGGAAGCCAGAGCTACGCATCTATGATGTTCACAAGGGTTTGTTGCCGACCATGATTCATGTTTATGTTGGTAATTTGGATGCCCATGTCTCAGAACATGAGCTTGAGGATGAGTTTCGATCATATGGAGTTATAACGTATATTTGGGTTGCGAGAAAGTCACGGGGTTATGCCTTTATTGACTTTGGTGAACGTAAAAATGCTCAGGATGTAATCCATGACTTGGATGGTAAACATAACTGGAGGGCTAATCTTTCCCATAACTCTAGAGATGGTGCTGACCGTAGTGGTCGTGATTGTGATCGTGGTGGAGGCGGTTCTGACTTGAAGTGTTATTAGTGTGGTGAGCCTGGTCATGTTGCTCGTGAATGCCAACTGCGAATTGGTTCTGGAGGACTTGATGATGAATGTGGTGAGCCATGGTGATTCATATGCTTTTCGGGAAAGACATTTCACCAACTCTATATTATAATTTTCCAGCAGCCCCTTACATTGCTCTATATTATTTTTGGCCCCCAACTTATGTTAAACTTGCAAAAAACCTCTAAACATGTTATTTAATAGAACTAATATAGTATCAAGCTTTAAAACCTATGAATTACAGATTCTATGTTAAAAAAAAAACTTATTGAAACAACAGTTTTAACAATTTCAGAAAAGTACAAAATTTCTATTTGACTCTAGAATGGTTCTAGAGGGCCCTTGGACTATTTCAAGGGAAAATTCTTATTAGAAACAATTCTACTGAAGATTCTGAATAATCTTGAAGTTTCAAATCTAGCATTTAACCATTAATTTCAGTGGAAAGCAAAATTTCCGATAAGTCCCTACAGTGTGTACAATTATTTAATTGCCCTTGCAACCTTTAAGTTTACCATGAAAATCCATAAAAATTGGTAGAAATCACAGAAGCTATTTTGAAGGCTTTTCTGCACAGTAGTGTGATGTCTGGCATTATAATAAGACTAATAAGCTGTTGAGTTATTTGCATTACGTTTTATTAGGACCTAGTAAGAGCTAGAGGTGATTTTGGAGTGCCTCACCAGAAGTCGCAATTGCGGATTGATTTGTAAGTGGTGCATACAGATTCAATAATTTTTGATTTTCTTATTATGTTTCCTACAAGTACAAACATTACATTAAAGACATGATACTTGTTGTAGATCCATCTAGATTTCTATTGTTCCACATGATGTTAGGCTTATAATATTTGCCTCTCTAGGCATATGGTTTTGTTGTGGTAGGATATACAAGCAACATGGATTTTTATTGCTCAACGTTTAAATAATATTAGCACATGTGTTGCATTAATTCTTGATTGAAGGTGTACACCTAGAAATTAAGTAAGGCACGTCACTATGGATAAAATTGCGCAATGAAAGGAAGATCACTGTTGTAGGCAGATTGTACTAGGTAGATCCTGTTGTAGGCAACCTGGATATGAGATGATGAACAGGCTGATCGCTGTTGTAGGCTGTCTGGGGGCAGCAAACAATTGTTGTTGTAGACAGTTTGGTTACTCTATTTGAGATGAAATGATCCATTGGGGGATGACCTTGCCTAATTTCCTTTCATGAAGTTAACTCTGGGAAGCATTGCGACTCACAAGATACTTATGTCAAACATATTGATGTTCTTGATATATTATTTGAATCCATACGATTTATTGCAATTTATGTATTGTTTACATGCATAAATTATTAAGCATGTACCACTTATTGAGCACATGAAAAGCTCATTCCGTATACAAACAATTCAGATCCGTGTGACTCAAAACTAGCATCCAATGCACCGTAAAGACCTTTCGCTCACTTGTTGAATCGGTGGTAACCATGCAACATGGATAATTCGTCGAAGGAGACATACCGTGTCGGATACTTTTTCGATACTTGGATCCTCTGATACTTGACCGATGCTTGCCACTAACGTGTCAGATATTCCTCTAACGTATTGTAAAATTTGCATATCCTAGATTTAACCAAGAGTACAAAGTTAAACAAAAACTTCTAATTTTGAGAAATCTAATTTTGAACGAGAGTTTATGGCTCTATTTCTTGTAAATGCATTGTATTTGTATAACTTGTTAGTTTATTAAAAGCATTCACATAGCTATTGATTTATATGGTTTGAAAATGTTTTATAATATTTGAGATATCGTATCATTGTAAGTATTGTAACCTTACAAATTTATGTCATAGATAATAAGTATTAAGACATAGACAAGTATGAGGTAATCATTATTGTATATTTATACACATATGATATTATATTTTTTATCCCTTATCTATATTTTTGCATTATCTATTATGTATATGTATCTATGTATATAGACACACAAAAAACACAAATGTAGGCATATAATATTTGTCGTATCCGTGTACTAATTTTTGGAAGTTAGCCATGTCCCCGCGTCCGTATTGTGTCGTACATGTATATCGTATTAGTGTCCATGCTTCATAGGTGGTAACACTCTGGTTTATCTTACATGGTCGTATTAGTGTTCTAGTGAAATAGGTTGACTCGAGACACTTTATATTAGAATTGTATAAGATAAGTATTTTTATGGTCAAATTGTGCATGCTCTTCTATAATGATGTTTATGTAATATTATTATAAGTAGGTGTGGAACTTATTAATGTAATATTGAAGAATTTGGAATATGGTATCATGGTGTATATTTTGATGGATCTTTTATCGAGCAGTTAAGGTTTCAGCTTCTTACTTCTCTTACTTAGGGGGAAATGTGGCTGATTGTCATGGACCCTAATTATCATGCTTGGAATTGGGGCGTGACACAAGCATTTATAATTTTAACCAAACTTGGGCCTAGGATTTCTATTGATTTTTAATTAGGTCATTTTTTGGGCTTAAGGTGTGTAGCACGATGGGCCCAAATTAGATGTGTGCTTGTGAATTCTTAACCTTAATCTTTGAGTGATTTGTACAAGAAATAAATTTTATATTATCGTTTTGTCTTATATGTTAGATTCTTGCATGC
Organism: Agave tequilana; assembly: GCA_038442645.1. Lineage (NCBI taxonomy): Eukaryota > Viridiplantae > Streptophyta > Magnoliopsida > Asparagales > Asparagaceae > Agave > Agave tequilana. The sequence continues at coordinate 50,220 of JAVJIF010013746.1, forward strand.
TTAACATAATTAATAAATTTCATAAGATATTGAACCTTTTGCAGTCACATTATTAGAAAACTATAGGCTCTCTTTATTGTACGAAAAGGTATAGTTTTGGTTAAATAGTATACATGTTTCACCCGTTAACATAATTAGTAATTTATCTATAAAATATGAATATTTACTTTTTTACTTAATTTATTTATTTTATTCTTCACTTGATTAACTTAAACGGTAGCTGTTTTGCTGAAATTTATTACTTATAATGTAGTGATGTGGGTCCAATGATGGCCTGAGTCTGACCCATTTACTTTAGAAATGTTCTCGAGCTTGAAAATCTCGGTCGATATGTGAATGTGTTGGGTTGGGCTTAAGAAAATTAAACAAGTCCTTACCCAGGCTTATGTAAGTCCGGCCCAAGCCCGACCCATTCCCACCACTGTACCCGACCCAGATTTTTTACTTGGGTTTAATCTTTATCCAATCCCAAACTAATTTGAAAAATGGATGTCTAAACTCGGGGAATACCGGGTTGAGACGCGTTGGGTCGGGTACAAACATGTCTGACTTGCACCCTGATTGTAAGGATTGTTATCTATAGGGTCTGTTTGGATTTAAGGAATTGGTGTGAAGTGAGGAAGTAGGAAGTAAGATTTATTTCCTTTAGGAAAAAGAAATGAGTAGTAAGTTTTCTGGTGTTTGGATGGTTGTTGGAAGTGTGGTTTGGAAAATGTTTTGTCGTTTCCGGTGTTTGGATGGTAATGAAAAGTGGAAATGGAAAAGTTGACCACAAAGTTGACCGCAAAATAATATTAAAATAAAAATTAATTAAGAAAAATAAAAAATAGATTGTAATTAGAATGCAAGTGAGATTTACATGACCAAAAATTAACTGTTTTATGCTATAACTTATTATAAATGAGATTTACATGACCACAAAATTAACTGTAGCACTCTGGAAGTGAGAAAATGGTTGTGTAAAAGAGAGATGAAAAAGGGAAAAGGGGTTTTTCTTATTTTCCTTTTCCGGTGTTTGGATAGATAGGGAAATGAGCAATTATACTTCCCCACTTCCTCACTTCACTCGGATTCCTTACATCCAAACACGCCCATAGTGGAAGCATGTCTTCTAGCAAAGGAAAAGTGCATCAATTATTCAACTGAGCTATTCTTGAAAAGAGATTTGATATCATCAACTAATATAAGTGAACTAAAGGATGCTTTCATGGCCAGAAAGGTTTTTTCACTATATGATTTACGCGGAGCGCTTTCCCTATAGTTAATATTACCTATTTGGCGAAGAAGAATTTGTGAGTGAAACATCATCATCAGATTTCAATTAGATTGACATTTTTGAGTATTCTCTAATTTTTCAAGTGAGAACAGGAAATGCCTGGTTTCTATGGGATCTCATGTTCAGTTGTTAGGGAAACATTTGTCCAATAAATGTGCATACTATCTGCTAATCAAAGGTTGATTTCTGGTGATGTTCCATTTCTGAATCAATGTTTATGAAGTGCCTCATGCGAGAACTATAGGCTCATTGTTGAGGTATATACTTTTCTCAAGCAGTCATATTTAAACTTTATTTATTAACCCTCTTGTATGAAACTTTTTGTTAAATTATGAAAGACTATATTTATTGATATTGGGAAAAGTTAAAAATTACAATTACATTGAGCAATTATCTCTTTATATAGACCCATATAACACCAAATTCTATTCAAACTATGACTCTAGTAGTAGTGGGACTATAAGATTTCAAATCCTATTAGGACTCAATAACTAAATAACTAATAATTAGTTAATTACTTAATATATCTAATACCCCTTTCAAACGTAAGATGGTATGGTATCGAGAGTTTGTAGAACAAAAACTAAAAAAAAAATATATTGAAACTACTGAATAGCTAATACCCATGCTGAAGCAGCTGAACAACTGAATTGCTGATGCCGAAATGCTATTTGTTTGATCTAGATATCGAATTGTTGATGCCGATGCCGCCAAACTTAAGACAACCAATTCAAACCCTGTAGGATATGAAACAAACTCAAAGGATGCTCCCTCGGGACCTCAAATGAACTTAATAGATCCTCCCTAGGGATCTAAAACGAAGTCAAACAATCTTCCCTTTTGATCTGAAGCAAGCTCAGACTATCCTCCTTCGGGATCTCAGGTCCTCCCTTGGGATCTTAAACAAACCCAAATGATTCTCCCTGGGGATCTAAAACAAACTCAAATGATACTCCTCTGGGACCTCAAATGGTCTTCGCTACATGATACATATGCTAAATGCAAGTTACCTAATCAAGTGCCAAAAGCCAAAACAGAATCCAAAAGGTTCTTCCTCTTATTTGCAGAAGTTGCAAGATCGAGAGTTAAACCAAAATAACCAAACAAGAAGCTGAACCAAGTCTGATCCAAGAAGAATTGATGAAAAGAAACTGCCAAATTGCCAAAATTCAAATCAGACAAACTGAATCAGACCAAAATTTGAACCAAAACTCCGAATAAAAAATGGATCTTCCACTCGAATTCACCAAGGGGCCTTACTCTTCTGCTGTGATTAGAATGCATACCAACATCCAAATAAAGATCTCAAGAACCAAAATACCAATTGAAATTTCATTCAGAAACCGCCGAAATCATGCCTTAACCCGTCGATTCCAACACCAATCTAAACAAAATCTACTCCTTACAATAGAATCTATAAAATCCACTTCCACCATTTCGTTCAAAACACCCAAAAACCTTGGAATCGACTCCAAGACTACCAAAATTGAATACCAATTCATTGATCTACGAAAGAAACAATTTCATCCCATCGACAGAATTCCAGATTGACCCTGTAAAGTTTCCTGTTTGCAGAATTCTTAAACTGTAGATCACAATACACTTTGAATTTCTTCTTTCTCGATCAAGAGATCCCAAACAAACTCAATGGAACCCAATTCAGCCTTTGGCTTTTTGTTGTGACGAAATTGATATTCTACAATACCAATTGTTACTCTCAGGATCGACGTTTGCGGAACTTGTCAATATGATCAGTACTTGCCAAAGAAAACTATTGTAAAGCAAACTAGTAATACCTTCCTCTTGATGCAACAAGAGTATTCACCTTCCTCCTTAATCTAGACTTAGATTATAAGAGTATTCCTTATCTCTATGCACCTTCATTTTGCTCCTCTCTTTGCTTGGCTTCCTCCTAATCTCCTTGGTGTTTTTCACCTTTTTCTCCTTGAGATCAGCTTGGTTGAGGCAATTACAATGCTTGGTTACAACATTTATTTATAGGATTTTACAATACAACTCCTATTTGGACTATGAGATAATTGTAATATCCCCTAGAAAACCCTGTCACGCCCTGCTTCTCAAAATACGCGGAAACGGAGTCGCGACGAAGGTCGGCGACACATATACGCAAGGAAAATACCTCACGTATATGCGCTAAACCTAAAGTAAGCTGAACAAGCTACAAAATCTACTACGATAAATCAATATCACTGCAATATGACATATAAATATCTAACACAATGATAACAGATGAATAAAGGAAAGAAATGATAACTGGATGTGATAAAGATGGAATCAGGAAATAACATGAATAAAAGAGAAAGAATACCTATAATCAAGAAAAGACAGACTCCAGCTCCTCGTAACGAGTACGATCACACGAATATCTGAACAATATAAGAAGATGTCCAATACCCTGGACGTGCAAATTCAGGGTCATCAGAAGCGACCTAATGAGTGTGTGTAAAGAGGAAGGTGCTCGTGCATAAAAAAATAATGTAAGTAATAACATGATAATCTGAAAATAAAAGGTGACAGATTAATCAATATCAATAGCAAATTATGAACTATATATAACTGATATCATGATAACAGGGAACAACTAATGTCAAAATATATAACCTAGCAGATGTCACTAGTCTGGTGTACAATCCTATATCTATCATAGTTTATATATATATATATATACAGTCTGGTGATCATGGTTAGTCACAATACATTAACAGTTTATTATTTTTATTATGTTAGCGAACACCAATTGCCACATGTAATAGACGCATCCCATACTACGTCTATTGCACGCGCCAATCGAGATCCTCAGTTATTGAAACTGCTCGGTTGGAGACATTGTCTGTGTTTTAGGTGGGTCCCGTGCATACCCGGGACCACGGCCCAGACCCCTGGCGCTGAACCAGGACCTACCGCAAGGTAGTCAGGAACATGTATAACAGGTCAGGTACATGTATAACATTTATAACAGGAACAGAAACAGGATGGGGTGCCAGTTACCCACGGGAACCCTGCAGTGGAACCCTCTTTCGGCTGCGCAACCTAAATCCTAGATCCACCCAAAATACAGAAGCTGTCTCCTCCATCAATTTTCCCAATCCCAGTGTAAGTTGTTTAATTTAGTTGTCAAGATTATTAATGTACATGTTACCTAAATTTAGTGGGATAACTCGGTAATGATAACAATAACAACATCAAAAGTGAAATCGTGATACATGTATAATAGGATATATATATATGTCGGTGAACATGATAAATAGGACGAGATTATTACCGTCTAACAATATTTTTCCCAGTAGTTAGATAACATGAACGTGATGGTCATCAGATAAATGGTCATAAATGTCATCCAGGTGAGTCTTAGTGGTAAAGTCCTAACCGATGTCATGTAGTGATCTTGAAGGTTTATTATTAAGAACAAATGAACTTAATTGCATACAGGAATACATAAATATATTACAAATAATACATGGAGGTAATTCATGAAAATAATAATACTACCCATATAATTTAAAATAATTAAATATAAGCAACAAGAGTCTACAAGTCATAAACAATAATAACACTAATAATGATACTAAATCAAGTTAATTATAATAATAAAATAATAGGTAGAATCAAGTAAAATTTTAAAATAATAATATGGTATTATTAAATAGGGGATATTACAATGATCTTGGCCTTTGGATGGTTAGAATCTTGATCAATCTTTTTAAGAATTGATCTCCTTGATCTAGAAAGATTATAGACCCTTTAATCTTTAGAAACAAATCTTCATTGAATAGGAATTGAATCCTATTCATACTCCTCCTGAAAAGGAAACTCGCAATCGCCTGAAAGAAAACTGCTTCACCTTTATTTGCTTCTTCTGCTTCAAGCCATCGTCTTCTCCAACTCAATTGAATTTTCTTTGAACATCATCTCCTCTTGAAAACAAGACAAAATCTTAATAGGCTCCTGTTCTTTCCCTAAAAATAACCCAATTCATTCAAGCCAAACCAAAAATTCCCATCCGAAACCAACACACTGTTTCCCTCTTGTTTTTCTGATTGAAACACTCCTAAACACGAACAGGTTCACAAGTTGGGTGAAGGTTGAGGTCGAGGACAAATTCGAGGAGAAATTTCTTTGATCTGAGAGAGAGAGATGCTTGAATTCTTGATTCAGGAATTGGGATCTAACGAGATAGCGAATCAAACTCAGAAACAGAATTTGACTTTGAAGTTATATCTCCTTGAAGGTAACCAAGTACAGATGATTTCTGTCAGGAAAAGCAGGACCCGGTCGGTCTCCTGAACAAGAATGAAGAAGCACAAGAAAATCCAAATGAAAGATTGCGAAGATCCAATCTATTCAAATCTCGATTACGCGTAGATTTCGAGCAGAGAAAAGAAACAAACTTGATCTAAACAAATTGGACCGTGGAATCAAAGATGATCTTCTAGCAACAAAAGAAAACTTGTGGGAATTAAATTGAAGAGGAACAAAGCGAAACTATAGTTGTTGTAAGCCTAGAATTTCAAAGAAGTGCCCAGTGTCAAAATTTGCCCAGTGTCAAAATTTGGCTAAACAACGAAAATTACTACAGAACAAAAGAAACTAGCGATGTTAAAGAATGGCTACGAAGGAAAGAGAGCCGAAAATCTCCCAAATACAAAGGTGAACTGAAAAACAAAACTAACAAGAACTAAATTCCCTAAACCTGATACTTTTTTTTTAACTTACTGTTCATTGGGAACAGTATTGCCATGGTGCTGTTCACATGAACATTAATGTTTGCTTCTTCTTCTTTTTCTTTAAAAATCTGAATTCAAATAGAATCTTGAGAAAAGAAAAGAATATGAAGGAAAAAAAAGAATATGAAACTATGCAAAGAAGTTTTCGATGACTATGCTCGTGATGGCGAGATTGCGTAGGATCAAGAACCGTAAACCTTTGGTACCATGTTAAACTATGAAAAACAACATATTTATTGATATTGAGAAGAGTTACAAAATTACAATTACATAGAGTCATGAGCAATCCTCTCTTTATATAGATCATTACAATACCAATCCAATTCAAGCTATGATTTGTAATACTACCCGGGCTATAAGATTCCAAATCTTATTAGGATTCGATAACTAAATAACTAATAATTAGTTAATTACTTAATATATCTAACACTTTTATGGGGCAAGATTCTCATTTTCCTTCATTAGTTTCTTAAACTAAGAGAATGTGTTCTAAAGCTCATAATGGAACTCTATTTTCTGCAATTCAGGAAATGATATCATTTGCGCTTGTATCTTGATTCATTTATGATATAAATGTACTTCAGTAAATGAATTGTCATGATATTTTTTTGACAGATGAATCAGGACAACAGAACAGTTACTGTGATCCACAATGGGATAACGAAAATCCATCCAATGATCTGTTTGATGGTGAACGTGTATATAATGATAAAGATGATCATGAACCTCTTGTTTGTCAACGTCCGCAGGTTTGTTTGCAATAGTCCTCTAATTTTGGTTTTAGTCATTATTATTATCCATAAATTCAGTTAGGAACAGGAGGGTGTTATATCACTGATAGGCGATAGGTTATGAATCTTATGATATTATATAGATAAAATTGAAGGGTGTCCGTCACTGATAAATTCTGATATAATGTAGATGAAAATGTAACGTCACTTCATTGCATTTTATTAGTATCAGATCAAAGTTTGAACTTTGGCTTTTCTATGTGACACCTTGGAAGTAAAGAAACATAAACAACTTCATCATAAGTGGCTATTCTCCTTCACAAAAATATTGAGTATCGATTACTTGTTTGTCGCTGTAATAGGAGCAACGTCATGCTTGTAAGCACAACTCTTTCCTCCCTCCCTTCCGCCTGCCACACCACCTGCATACTGGATCCAGGTTCTGGACATCTCAAGAATGTCAGTCTTGTTAACTAGAGACCCCACTACATGATTAAAGGTGTTCTGAATTCTACGCTAAAAAGTGAAAATAATTGTTTAAACTCAAATCTATTTAAGGTGTTCTGAATTCTACAGTATTGACTGAAATAATTGTTTAGACTCAAATCTACTTGAAATGGAATTGCAATTGAACCTATATCTGCATCCGAAAGATATTCAGTTTGAAGCACCCCAACCCCCGCCCCCCCCCCCCCCCCCCCCCCCCCAAAAAAAAAAAAAAAAAAAAAAAAAAATGGAAATCATTCTCCCTTGGTTGAATGCTTTAAAGTTGACACTCATGTCTTAGGAGGTTAAAATTGCATCAGCAAGAATCTCCACCAAGGTGGTATTCACAAACAATCAGTATAGATGCATCATATACTACAGGAAGAGATGCAAGACATTCTCTGTAAAATGACATAAAACTGGTGACCAAAGTACTTCTATGATTGACTCTATGTTCTTCACTAGGGAATCACCGGTGGCACAATTGTTATTGTTGCCAAGTAAAAGGCTCGAATATTTTCCTTAGTTCCATGAATGAAACACATATTTTAAGGGTGAATAGTGGGCATGGGACGCTCAGCCCTTGGTTTCTTCAACCAGAATGGTCATTTTACCCACAGGACAAAAGAAGGTATTTGTTAATGTTCACTGAGCAATTGCCTCTGAGATGAAAGGTCTACAAACTTTGCAATCGGCATTTTTAAATGATTGAAGAGCATAATCCTTAATAACTTGTGATATGATGATCTAAGACGAGAAAACTAACCTGTCAGAATTTTAGAAGAAGAGCTTTTTTATATTATTGATGTGAAAATGCCCCAAATATATAGGTATTACAATTACATGATACAGAAACCTCTAATCATAATATAATTACTTCTCATAATATGAGTATGACTTCTAATAATATATAGAAACATAATTCCTATTAACATATAGAAATATGACTTTTAATATGGTCACTATAATATGACTCATAATAGGTAACTGTAATAATCAACGAGTTTAATATTCCCTCTCGTTAATCATGTTCAACTTGCTATAAAAAATTGAAAAATGCTTTCTAGATAAGGTTTTAGTGATGATATCTTTAAGTTGATAATTGATGTGACACACAAGTGACTATCTGATGTGCCATTACTATGTTTTTGATTAAGTGGCAGTTGACGTTTCGTTCGCTCATGAAAAACATAATCACTGGCAATGTACATAGTCTCTTGATTGTCACAGTATATCACCACTGCCTTGTAGATGACGCCCATTTCACAAAGAAGAGATTGAATCCACATCAATTCACAAGCTGTATGGTCCATAGCTTGATACTCAACCTTAACACTGGATCAAGCAATAATATTTTGTCTTTTACATCATCATGTCACTAAATTGCCTCCAACAAAAGTGCAATAATCGGTGGTAGAACGACGATCAAGAGGATCAACATCAGAATATCACACAACACTAAATGAGATGAAGGACGATTATACAACCCTTTATCAGGAATCCCTTTAACATTCCTCAAGACACAAGCCACACAACACACAACAGTCCAATGAAGCTAATCCAAACTCTGTATATATTGACAAATCACACCCATGACAAATGCAATATCAGGTCGAATGATAGTTAAGTAAATTAGTTTGCCAATCAGTCATCTATATTGTCTAGGATCATCAAGCGACTTTCCAAAATTTTTGATCTAAACGAATATTAGGACCTTAGGAGTGTTAATAGGTTTACATCCTAATGTACCAGTTTCTTCTAACAAATCACTAATATATTTTCTTTGAGACAAAGACAAACCTTTTGCAGATCGAGCAGCTTCGATGCCTAGAAAATATCTCTAAAGATTAAGGTCTTTCATATGGAAATAAAAACTCAAATAAGTTTTCAACTGAATAATATCTTGATGATCATCTCTAGGGACAATAATATTATCAACAAAAATTGCAAGAATAATAGTGTCAGCAGAGAAATATCTCACAGATATAGAGCGATAAGAGGAGCTCTGTCGCAATCCATAAGGACAAAACGATACTAAACTAGTCAAACCATGCTTGGGGAGATTGCTGCAAATCATAAATTGCTTTTTTCAGTTTGCAAACATTATCAGACTCCCTTTGAACCGCATAACCGGGAGGCTGAAACATATACACCTCCTCTTGAAGATCACCATGTAAGAATGCATTCTTAATATTTAACTGATACAGAGGCTATTGTTTACTTCAACAACTGATAAAAGAATCTGAATAGAATGCAAACGAGCTACTAGAGAGTCTCACAATAATCAACACCATAAGTTTATGTGTAGTTCTCAGCAGCCAATCGTGCCTTCAAGCGTTTAATCTGTCCGCTGGAGAGAAATTTGACAGTGCATATCCATCGACAACGAACAATTTATTTTCCTAGTGGTAAAGAAGTTAATTCTCATGTTTCATTAGCATGCAAATTAGTCATATCTTCACTTGTAGCATTTTTCCATTCAGAATACTACATAACTTCACGAGAAGTATTTGAAAGATATACAGAAGGTAATTTGGTTGTAAAACTAAAGTATGTAGGAGATAAATGAGAGAAAGATAACACTTTATCTATAAGATATTGAGTGCAAAAATTAGTAGCTTTTTGAAGAGCCATGGGAACAACTTCAGTGGAAGTAATTGTCTGTAGAAGCAATTAATTGATGAGAGGTAAGCTGTTCAAATGAGTAGTAATCTTCTTGCCCCATTGATAAACTTGAAGTGATGAAGGTGCAAGTGAAACATGAAGTAAAATAACACGAGTGGCAAAGAATGTATCGACCAAAGAGTCAGGCGAAAAAAGGGAGAGAGCAGACCCCGAAGAGTCTGAAAAATATGGCATGTTTAAAAGAAAGTAACTTCATCACAAACCACATATTTTCTTCTCTTGATATCTCAACATCGATATCCTTTTTGTGTATGAGAATATCCTAGAAAAACATATCCAGAACTAATCGAGGATCTAATTTATCATGACCTTTCTCTAGAATTTGAAAAAAATGAACTAAGCCATTTGCCCCAAGTATTTGGGGGTAGGCTAAGAAAGTAACATCATCACAAACCATATATTTTCTTCTCTTGATATCTTAACATCGATATCCTAGAAAAACATATCCAAACCTAATCGAGGATCTAATTTATCATGACCTTTCTCTAGAATTTGAAAAAAATGAACAACTAAACCATTTGTCCTAAGTATTTGGGGTAGGCTACATGAACCAAAAGAGAATTACGCCGGATCGTGCACATGGATCAGCTTTCTCCACTCATTCCTATCGAGCAATATGCCTTCACTAAGATCTTTAACCTCTATATCTTGTCATATTACCTCCATCCATGTTTTCTTCGGTTTCCCATGCGCTCTTTTAACTGCTTTAATTTGATACGCTCTACTTACCGGACTTTTTTCATCTGTAGATCCACGTTGCACATGACCAAACCATCGTAGGCGATTTTCTCTCATCTTCTCTTCTATAGAGGTTACGCCTATCTTAGTACGAATATCCTCATTTCTCATCTTATCTCTCATCGTGTTACCACACATCCAACGAAGTATGCACATCTCTGCTACACTCATTTTCTGGGAATGATATCTCATTATAGCCCAACATTCTGTGCCATATAACAAAGCTGATTTAATAGCAGTCCGATAAAACTTTCCCTTCAGTCATAACAGAATATTACGATCACAAAAAATTCCTGTTGCGCTCCTCCATTTCAACCAGCCGGCTTGGATTCTATGGTTGAAATCACTATTGATCTCCCCTTTCTTTTGGATAATAGAACCCAAGTACTTAAAATGACTGCTCATCGGTATTTCTTGACCATCTAGTGTCACAATACTATAATCTCGGATTCCCTGTTTACTGAATTTACACTCCATATACTCTGTTTGGTCCTACTTAATCTAAAACCTCGAGATTCTAGAGTTTACCTCCATAACTCTAATTTTGCATTTACCCCAGCTCTCGTTTCATCGACTAGGACAATATCATCAACAAATAGTATACACCATAGTATCTCATCCTAAATAGCTCTAGTAAGCTCATCCATCACTATGACAAATAAGAATGGATTCAATGCAGATCCTTGATGCAATCTAATTATGATAGAAATAGTACTTGTTATGCCTCCACAAGTTTTGACATTTGTCACTACTCCATTGTACATGTCCCTGATTATGTCAATATATTTGATGTGGACTTTCTTTTTCATCAATGTCCACCATAATACCTCTCTTAGCAACTTATCATTAATAAAGATCATATGCAAATTTCTTTCTCTCAAAATCGCTTTATAAGTTGACTAAGCAAATGAATAGTCTCTGTTGTCGATCACCCCGACATGAATCCAAACTGATTCTCTGATATTTTAATATTCTGTCTTAACCTGTGTTCAATTACCCTTTCTCAAAGCTTCATGGTCTGACACATGAGTTTTATTCCATGATAGTTTGAACAACTCTGGATATCATTCTTATTCTTATAGAGAAGTACTAGGGTACTCTTCCTCCAGTCATTTGGCATCTTTTTAGTTAGATCTTGTTAAAGAGGTTTGTCAGCCATCTCACGCCCACCTCTCCTAAGCATCTTCATACCTCAATAAGAATTCTATCCGGGCCAACAACTTTCCTTGACTTCATCCTTTTCAAGATCTCTTTAACTTCAGATTCGCTAATTTTGCGCATATAATTATGGTTCTTATCTTGGCAATCAATGGTAAGGTCATCCAAATCTTGAGTAGAACTACCATTGAACAATTTGTCAAAGTACTCTCTCCATCTTTTTTGATTTCTTCATCTTGAACTAAAACCTTCTGATCCTCATCTTTAACACATCTCACAGTACATAAGTCTCTAGTCTTTCTCTCTCTTATTCGAGCAATTCTATATATATCCTTTTCAATCTTTTTGGTGTCCAACTTCTCATACATTTCTTTGTACACTTTAACTCTTACATTCTAAACAACTTTCTTAGCCTCCTTCTTGGCTAGCTTATACCTCTCAAAACTCACTCAATCACAATTTTTCTTCAAATCTCAGTAAGAGTTTTATTTGATCTTGATGACAGCTTTTACCTCTTCATTTTACCATGATGTATCCTTACATAGTGGAGCACACCCCGTAACTCACCAAGTACATATTTAGCTACTCTTTTAATGCAGCTAGCAATTTTATTCCATGTTGTATTGAGATCATCTTGAGCTTTTCAATCTGCTTCATGTAGTATTCGATTTACAAAAACTCCTTGGTTACCTTCTTTTAGTCGCTACCACTTAATCTTAAGATCTAATTTACGTTTAATCTTTCTAAATCTCCTTCTAATTCGGATATCTAAAATTAAGAGTCTATGTTGGGTTACTATACTCTCACCCGGTATTACCTTACAATCCATACAACAATCTCTATCTACTTTCCTAATTAAAAAGAAATCTATTTGACTCGCACTTGATCCATTTCTAAAAGTGATCAAGTGAGACTCTCTCTTCCTAAACCAAGTATTCGCTAAGATTAAATCATAGGACAAAACAAAATCTAGAATTGAGTTACCTGGTTCATTTCTTTCCCCAAAATCAAATCCTCCATGTACACTATCAAACCTATAACGATTAGTTTATACATGCCCGTTGAGGTCACCGCTTATGAAAAACTTTTCTCTAATGGGTATGCCTTACACTATCTCATCTAAATCCTCCCAAAATTGACGCTTACTAGACTCATCAAGTCTATTTGTGGTGCATAGACACTAATAATATTAAAAATCTCCCTACCTAAAATAAGTTTAACTAGTAAAATCCTATCACCCTTTCTCCTAACCTCTACTACATTCTCAAGTAATTGTTTATATATGATCACACCCATCCCATAACGATTTCTATCTCTACCAGTATACCAAAGTTTATAACCTTAGGCTCTATAAGTGTACCGTTTTCACCTACTCAGTTTTCTACACACACAAAATACTAACATTCCGTCTTACCATAGCATTAACTAACTCTGCTAATCTACTTGTAAGAGAACCTATGTTCCATGATGCTAAGCTAATATTATATTCATGAGCTAACTTCTTTACCCTCACCCGCTCATAAAAGTGTGAAAATTCTTTCTTATTTGACACCACATCCGGGCGCCAATGTGGCACGTCGTTTCTGGACGACCACCTAGCAACTATTGCCCACTTTTCACTACACCCGGGCTCCGATGCAGTACGTCGCTGATTTAGAATTTGAAAAAAACACACCCAAAAATCTTTGAAGGTAACTCAAACAACTATTTATCAGGATAAAGAATTGAGAATGAGGTTTTTCTTTTCAAAACAGAAGAACGAACCCTATTAATTAGGTGATAAGCAGTAACTATTGCAAACTAAATGGGAATATTCATTACATCATTAGTGTTCAAGCAATGTCAAGTAAATGACGATTTTTTTTGTTCAGCCACACTATTTTGTTGAGGTATATGAGTACACAAAGTTTGATGAATTATACCACAAGAAACACAACAATTTTTAAGAGCATCTTTCATATATTTCAGATCGTAAGATTTTAAGCAAACAATTAAATTAAGTAGTAATCTCTTTATGAAACTTTGAAAAATAGATAGAATTTCAGAACAATCTTTCATTAAAAATGCTCAAGTCATACGAGAATAGTCATAAATAAAAGTACTAAAAAATCTCCAAATATCAGTATGAACTACTTCAAATGGAGCACTACATCGATTAACTACCCTAGAAGAAAAAAGTTTTATGATGTTTCTAAAATCGACATGACTCATATTGTAATTGTGTATAGACTTAAGAGAAGGAACTGGCAATTTAATTGATTTTAAAGATGCATGACCTAGACAGAGTGCCATTGCATTGCTGACTCATACAGGAGCAAAAATGCCTACTTTAGGTTAATTCCCGCACTAAAGATAATACGTACCATCTCACTCCCTCCAATCACCTTCCTCGTCTGATGGTCCTGAATAATATAAGAAGGAAAAAAGGTTATTGAATAATTTAGAGTATAAGTCAAATGATTAACAAATATGAGATTAAAAGGAATATGAGGAACATAATTAACACCACAGAGTGCGAGAGAAGAGGTGAGATTGACAGTGCCACTGTCAGTAATACTTTTGAAACTACCATCAGCAAAAACAACAGAAGGTGCAGAAGATGATGTATGAAAAATGGAAAAGACTGTGGTTTAGCAATCATGTGGGTCAACACACCGAAATCAATTACCAAGAAGGCAGTGAGCTTGCTAAACAAGAAATACTTAGATATGCCAAGATAGCAATGTCTGAAGTCGATACTGAATGCATCTTCTCAATCAAAAATCATACTCGGATATAGATAAAGTCACATAATTGTCAGCAAAAGTAGGTGGAGCAGTAGTGTCCCGTGCAATAAATGAGCGGGATCTAACAACATCAGACAAATAGCAGCTCGAGGAGGATCCATTAGTTATTCGCGGGTCAGACCCGAAAAAATCCCAACCTTCAGATGCAGGCGTGAAGCGCGCAAAGGGCCAGTGGG
>JAVJIF010013746.1:70000-132753 GCA_038442645.1 Agave tequilana
TGTTTTATAGAGAAAGTTAGGGTTACAAGTTGTGACATTCCTAAAGTACTCTTGACACGTGCCTTGAGTTTCTTGTATTGTGAGGCTTGCAGGTTAGACCGCATTTGCTGCGACTCACTGCGTTTCGGGAATGTTCTTCTGCTCTGTCCAAAGTGCTCCTCTTGAGACTCCGAGTGATCCCTCGAACATTTAACCATACCTCCATCTGAAACTCCAAACTCGCCCACACTTGTCTGTAGTACGCCTTTACTCAGGGAGTCAGCGAATTAGTCCAGCCCTCAGTAGACTCTTCCTGAGGCCCTACCTCCTAGTCATCCATGATGGACTTCCTGACTTACTAACTTCCACTGCAACTGGGCGTCGCAGTTATTCCTACGTAATACTTATCCGAGAGCGATTCTCCGTCAAGGTTGGCAATTAGGCTCCACAACTTCAACAATCTCCCACTTGGAAACTGATAGTCGACGCAACAACATCATCCCATCGCTCTCTCGTTCTCCTTTCTATACCGGCTAATAGTGACTCCGAGCGACTCAAACTCGGATCCTCAGACTTGAAGACCCACAGAAGCTAAACAACTCCACCGTGACCTTGGTCAACATATCTGCTGAACTCTGACTCGTATGTATCTTCAGTAGTGAGAACACGCCATCCTTCAACAGCTTGTGGATGAAGTGGTATGACATATCAATATGCTTGGTTCTGTCGTGATAGAACAGATTATTTACAAGGTGAATCACGCTCTGGCTGTCACTGTGCAGTGGTGGAGCTTCCTGCTCCTTCCCGAACTCTTTCAAAAAAATTATAAAGTCATATCAGCTCCTTGCAAGCTTCTGTCACTGCGACATACTCGGCCTTCTAGTCGACAAAGCAATTATCTTTTGCAGTCTCAACACCCAGCTCATAACTCCACTTCCCAAAGTGAAGATAGAACCAGTGGTACTCCTCCGACTGTCTACATCACTTGTAAAGTCAGAGTCAACATATCCCAGCAGCTGAACGTTCATGCCTCCATAACACAATGTCATATCTGAACTGCCCTTCAGATATCTCATGATCCACTTCACAACTCTCTAGTGCTCTTTCCTGAGGTTGCTCATGTATCTGCTGACAACTCACACTGTTTGAGTAATGTCTAGTCTCGTGCATACCATAGCATATATCAGGCTGCCCACAGCTGATGCATATGACACCTCCGATATGAGAACCTTCTCATCTTATGTAGTCAGAGTCTGTGCCTCTGAGAGTTTGAAGTGACCTCCGAGTGGAACGTTCACAATGTTAGCATCTGCCATGTTAAACCTCTTCATCATCTTCTACACATACTCGGCCTGTGATCTTTCAACAACCTCTTTTCTCTCAGCTGATCCTTATTCCAAGAATTTTCTCCCAAGACCCAAGTCCTTTATTGAGAATTCTTTTGCCATACTGGCCTTGAGATTCACAATTTTCTCCATGCTGGACCTAGCAACAAGCATATCATCTATATACAACAGTAACATGATATAAGATTTCTCAGACCACTTGGAATAGAGCAATGGTCAGCCTTTAGTTTTGTGAAATCACTGCTCACTATAAATCTGTCAAACTTCTGATAGCACTGCCTCGGAGCTTGTTTCAAGTCATAAAGTCTCTTCTTTAGCTTGCAAATCAACTACTCCTTCCTGGGCATGATATACCCCTGTGGTTGCAACATGTAAATGTCCTCCAAGTCGCCATGAAGGTACGCGGTCTTAACATCTAGCTGTTTCAGATATAAATTCTCTGCTGCCACAATACGGAGCACAAATCTAGTGATAGTATCACAAAAAGAGAGAATCTCGTTGAAATCAATACCTTCCCGCTGTTGAAGCCCCTTCACAACTAGCCTTGCCTTGTACCTCCTGGTGCCATCATTCTCCTCTTTCAGCCGATAGATCCACTTGTTATGCAGGACACGCTTGCTCTCTGGCAGTTCAACCAAATCTCACGTTTGGTTCTTCAGGAGAGACGCTCTCTCATCATCATTGCAAGCTCCCACTCAGCCTTAGTTTCCACCTGTAAGGCCTCCTCATAATAGTTGGGCTCACCATTGTCAGTCAATAACGACAGTATAAGGTCAGAGAATATCTCTTTGGAGCCTTCGTCTGCCTGGTTGAGCGCCTCAGCTCAGTTTAGGGGGTCGGAGGCGCTACTCGGGATTCCACATTGAAAAATAGTCAGAGAAAGCTGAGAGCCTTATTTTACCAATCAATGGCGAATCCGTCGTAAAGACGGCGAATCCGTCGTTGACTAGTGAAAGCACGTGACGTGCTCGAGCCAACTGTTCTCTGATTCATATTTGGTCTTGTATTGTATTGGATGGTGAAAACGTTCTATAACGAATCGGTGTCGTAATAAGGCGGTTGCTGATGTAATTTTTCTTGAATATGTTTAGGATTTTGTATTCGTTTTAGAAGTCCTTTGTCGGTCACCTAGAGTTTCTGAGGCCCATAAAAGGACATGTATACTCCTATATTTTGGCAATGTATTTTAGAGATCCAATTTTGGAGACTATTTTAATAAAGCTCTAATTTTCTACACCATTGCTGAATTTTGAAGGAGACAGGGAAGAAGAAGCTAGCTTCAATTGGGTTTTTTCTTTCCTTTTCTTTAGTTTAATTAGTTTAATGTTTTTCAATTACAAAATCATGTCTTAGTTTTTAATTACGAACTAAATTTACTATGCTAGGGCTTGGATGTAGGCTATCTATTGAAGATTATTTATGCATCAATTTGCTTCTATTTGTTCTTATTTAAATTTTGCTTTTCTATTCTTATTTTCAAGTCTAATAATTGATGACCACAGTTATATAGATGGTTAAGTTGGAGACGGCCATGAGATAACCTAGCAACACATGTAGGAATAAAAATAACTTTTTACAGGCTGAAACTGACAAGAGAGACATATGTTGTGCAATCTTTATAGAAGAATTATAGATCCTAATGCTGCTTTAGTCTAGTAAATTCACTCGACAGATTGTGTGTTCTAGTTTAGGGTTAGATTTAATGATGCTCGACGAAGATTATTAAATATTAAAAGATTTTTTAATTGTTAGCAATAATTGAAATAAAGTTTCTAGTGAATTAATTAGAATAATCTGAAATATAGACGCCGAAGTCGCCAAGCCCTGGTACTTTTCTTATATTAAAAATACTTTTAATTTAGTTTAACTCACTCCAATTATTATAGCTTTCAAATAAGATTTAAAGATAATTACTTGTGGTATTTAAATACAAACTTTGTGGGTTCGTCACTCTTCATCATCACTTTATTACTTGTAACGATTGATATACTTGTTACTTTGCACACAAGTTTTTGACGTCGTTGCCGGAGATTGTTAAATTAATATCACTAACAATTAAATCTGATGTTAATTTGAATTTTTAATTTTTCTGCATAAACTTTCACTACAAATTTTCTGTTTCAGGCTACAGGAAGCAGAACTCAGGAGGATACTAACAGACAGCGATTCACTATCTTAATAGCTGATCCACCGTGCAGAGGTTAAATCTGAAGTTCAGATTTTAAGAACTGATTCCTGTATCGGTATGCGAAGTTCTGAGAGCTCTAACTTGATAGAACCTGATCCTGAGATCGAGAGAGCCATCAGACGCTTATTGAAGGAAAAGAGAGATCAGAAAGCGAAGATGGCGACACTAAAGAACACAAAGTACTGCGAGACTACGTTATGCAATCCACTTCAGCAGTTACATCCTACATCATCAAGCTTACTATTGCTGCAAATAATTTTGAGTTAAGGACTGGAGTAATCTAATTGGTACAAAGCACCTTGATGAAAATGAGAGAGCCAATTTGGAGAAGGACTCGATGAAGATCCGAACGAGTATATCAAAAGCTTCTTGGAGATATGCGATACTCAGAAGCACAATGGAGTTTCCTCCGACGCGATAAGATTGTTGCCTTTTCTTTTTTTATAAAGGATAAAGCGAAGATATGATTTTATTTTTTACCTAAGGAGACAATCACGACATGGAATGAGGTTGGCTGCAACACTCTTGGCCAAATATCTACCACCGACCAAGGTATCTATGTTGCGGAGGGACATCATAACTTTCACCCAACTTGATGATGAATCCATACATGACGCATGAAAAATGTACAAAGTGCTCCTAAATAAGGCATCAAATCATGGGCTACCCCCCATGGTTGGAGATCCAATCTTCGACAATGGACTCCAACCAAATACAAAGATGACCATAGATGCTGCAGCTGGCGGAGCATTGATGAGCAAGAATTTAGAGAAGGCCCGAGAGCTACTGGAATGAGATGTCATTTAATCATTATCAATGGCAATCAACAAGGGGCCATCAAAGAATATCGCAGGAGTACATAAGACCGATGCCCTATCAATAATTCAAGCACAGTTGGCGGTAATAACAAAGGAGCGGCCACTGCAAGTTTTATCCAAACAAACTCATCTTGTGATTTTTGTGAAGGGGGTCATAATAACAATAATTGCCAAGTTGGTAACAATTTGCCTTCGAGCAAAATGAGCAAGCCAACTATATTAACAACTTTCAGAGATCGAACAATCCCTACTCCAACACGTACAATTCAGGTTGGAGGAGCCACCCAAAGCTGCAATGGGGGAACAACAACGTGAAGATGAACTTTTAGCTACAGCAACAGCAACAAGGAGACAAGAAACCAGGTTGGAAAGAAGCAGTAGCGCAACTTGCAAACAACACAACGCAATTCCAAAAGAGCACAACAACATTCATACATGCTCTGAAAGTACAGATGGGCCAGATGGCTGCTGCACTAGCCAATAGGCCGCAAGGATCATTGCCAAGCAACACAGAGTAGAATCCAAAAGAACAAGCAAACGGAATAACCCTACGGAGTGGCAGGCAACTGGAACAAGAACAAGCAAGGAATATTGATGCGGAGAGCTCAGAAGAGGCTAAGGGGAGTACAAAGTTGAACAAATAAAACAAATAAATCCAGAGGATTGCAAAGACCAACAGACGACAGATTCATCGTCTAAACGTCTAATCTGCCGTCCAGAAGCTGAATCAGAGACAGAGCCAGAACTTGTGAAGAAAGCACCAGTGAAGCCTTATGTTCCACCAGTCCATTTCCTCAGAGGCTAAGGAAACAGAACACAGATAAGTAATTTTCTCAATTCATAAATATGTTTAAGAAATTGCATATTAACATACTTTTTTGCAGAGGCCTTAGCACAGATGCCAAAGTACGGAAAAATCATGAAAGATATCCTGAGAAATAAAAAGAAGCTGGAGGACATGAGACAGTGATGATAGATGAGGAGTGCAACACAATTCTTTTGAATAATCTACCTCCTAAGCTAAAAAATCCAGTGAGTTTTTTATATCATAAAAAATAAAAATTGTCAATTTGAAAAAGTTTTATGTGATCTTGAAGCTAGTATTAACCTTATGCCTTTATCCGTTTTTAGGAAACTTGGCTTAGGAGAGGCAATGCTAACGATAGTATCACTCCAACTGGCGGACAAATCGATCAAATACCATGGGAAGTGATTGAAGACGTACTTGTGAAAGTAGACAAGCTCTACTTACCAGCATATTTCATTATTCTCGATATAGAGAAAGACAAGGAAGTACCCATTATCTTAGGTAGATCTTTCTTAGCTATTGGTAATACATTAATTGACGTCCAACAGGGCAAATTGACTCTTCGTGTGCAGCACGATGAAGTTACTTTCAACGTCTTCGAAGCAATGAAGTATCCAATGGATAATGAGGCTTGTTTCCGAATTAATATGTTTGAGAAACCTGTAGTGGAGACAAAGACCACAATAGAAAGCTAAATAGATGACTCTCCTTCCGATGTGGCCTTATACGCCATTAAAACATCCATAACCCCATGGTACACTGATATAGTTAATTATTTAGCATGTAGCATTATTCCCCCAGAGTTCTATCAAAGAAAGGAAATTCTTTTCCGATGCAAAGTATTATCAATGAGAATACCTTTTGCTCTACAAATATTGTGCTGATCAAATCATTAGAAGATGCGTACCAGAAGAAGAGATGTGAGTGTTCTTCATCATAGTCACAAAATAGAGGTTGGTGGACACTTTGGACCCACAAAAAATAACTGCAAAGGTACTTCAGTGTGGTTTTTATTGGCCTACGTTATTTAAAGACACACATGCCTTTGTTGAATCATGCAATACATGCCAATGGAGTGGGAATAAATCAAGGAAGAATGAGATGCCACTGAACAACATCCTTGAAGTGAAACTATTTGATGTGTTGGCATAAATTTCATGGGATCTTTTTCACCCTCCTATTCTAATTAGTATATTCTGTGGTGGTGGATTTGTCGAAGTGGGTAGAAGTCGTGTAGCATTACCGACTAATGATGCCAAGGTGGTGGTAAATTTTTTGAAGAAAAACATATTCTCAAGGTTTGGAACATCATTAGCAATCATAGGTGATGGAGGTAAGTTCTTCTGTAACAATCAATTTAAATCCTTATTGAGCAAATATGGAGTCAAGCATCATGTAGCTACTCCATATCACCCCAAACAAGTGGACAAATTGAGGTTTCCAATAGAGAGCTAAAATGAATCTTAGAGAAAATGGTTAGCAGTCCAAGAAGTTTGACGATGCATTATGGGCATATCAGACAACCTTCAAAACATTGATATGTATGTCTCCATATTGTTTGGTATATGGAAAGGCTTGTTACCTCCCGATCGAGCATAAAGCGTATTGGGCAACAAGATTCCTAAATTTTGACCTACAAAATTTCGACCTCCCATTTTTTTCTTATCTCTATTCCTAGACCTCCCTCTCCTATCGACACTCAGAACACTACCTGATGTCTCAGCCGACCCCGAAGGCTTCCTGCACG
Organism: Agave tequilana; assembly: GCA_038442645.1. Lineage (NCBI taxonomy): Eukaryota > Viridiplantae > Streptophyta > Magnoliopsida > Asparagales > Asparagaceae > Agave > Agave tequilana. The sequence continues at coordinate 76,887 of JAVJIF010013746.1, forward strand.
CTTCTTCACCAAGAAGTACACCCACCACATCATCAAACTTCAAGGTTCCTGTCCCACATGAATTACTCACCGCCATCACGAGACTATCCCAGGCCTCCAGCAGACTGGACAACAGACCCACAATCTGATTTCGTCTTTGAAATTAATCTCAACTGATTCCAACTGGCTCAGCAACGCTTTCGCTGTCACGCATCTTTAGGTTGAGCAAGTTCTTCATCAAGAATATTCTGTTTGATGTCGAGGTTTCTCGTACATCTTCGATAGCGCTGCCATCAAGTCTTTGGTCATTTTTTCTTTAGAGACATTGAAGGCAACCTTCGATGCCTGGGACAATTGGATCGCTCCTAGGGTTTTTCGATTTAGAATCTCCCACTCACCATCGGACATCACCTTTGATTTGCGGGTCTTTCCGCTCAGAGGATGATAGAGATCTTTTTGGTACTGGTTGTTTTCGATTTGCATTTTTCAGAACTCGAAGTTCACACCGTTGAATCTTTCAACTCTGATCTTTTTTTCATCCGCCATCTCGAACCAGTGCTCTGGTACCAATTGTTAGGATAATGGCTTTCACGACAGCTATGCACGATAACAGATCAAAAGAAAGGAGTAAGATCACAGATCTATCAAAAGACAACACACAGAAAACACCAAAAATTACGTGAAAAATTCAAAACAGGGAAAAAATCATGGAGTCGCTCATAAATCCACTATTATCGAGAGATTACAGGGAGATAAAGAAGAAGACCTCACGACCGGTCTTTACAATGACTCTAGATTTTTCACCACCACCCTAATTATGCCGCATCTCTTTTTAGAGAGAAAACTAGGGTTACAAGTTGTGACATTCCTAAACGGCCCTTAATACGTGGCTTGAGTTTTCTGTATTGCGAAGCTTTCAGGCTGGACCGCATTCGCTGCGCCACACTGCGCCTCGGGGATGTTCCTCGGCTCTGTTGCTCGGGTGCTTCTCCTGAGACTCCGAGTGATTCCCTTAACACTTGAACATGACTCCATCTAAACTCCAAGATCGCTCACACTCTCCTGTTGTATGCCTTTACTAAGGGAGTTAGCGAGGTAGTCCAGTCCTCGGGAGACTCTTCCCGAGGCCTTGCTTCGAGTCATTCAGGATGGACTTCCCGACATCTTAATTCCCACTGCGATTGAGCTTCAAAGTTCTTCTTGCGTAATACTTCTCCAAGGGCAATTCCCCGTCAAGGTCGGCAGTCAAGCTCCATAACTCAACACATACATATCGGAATCGGCCGATATTTGAAACTATCATACTTTTGAGGCTTTTGGTTGTGAATACATCCTTGTAGAATGCAAGATACTTGATTTAAAATATAAGAAGAATGTTTGGAAATTATAATAGGTTGATGTCAAGTTGACAACATGTCATAAACTCCGTCAAATCTTTTGCGAAGCCTTGCTCTATTGCTGACCCCATCTTGATGGGAAATGGTTTAGATGAGGATGATGCTGACGATGATTTGAAAACTCGAGATTTGACTTATATGATATCTATAAAGATTTAATTCATAAGATAACGTAAATAAAATCTTAGAAAACCATCTTTGATATTTCAAAATATTTATTGGTACACATTAGAAATTTAAATTATTAGTCTATGAACTAATAAGGCGATTGAGATAATTAAGGACCTTTAACATGTTTCCTAAAATTTTAAGAGGTGAGAGAAGATCTGTCATTGGAAGAGGATATGGAAAGGATAATAAATTTACCAAAAAAATCATGGGTGATGAGACATTTAGGAGTCATAGAAATTTCCAAATTTAGATTTTGGCCGCGCGGGGGGGGGGGGGGGGGGGGGGGGGGTTGGTGGTGTAGGCTCCTGTGTGTCCTCTTTTCATTCAGTCCCTGTACACTCGGGTGGTGATACATTATGGAGAAATGGCACAAATATTAGAGACTTGGATATTGCAAAACATGAGCAGATTGTTGGCAATGTGTCTTTTTAAATAAGTTGCTGAAATTTGACATCGAATATGTATTATTCACCAAACAAAATGTCTTTTTATTATACCTGATTTGCTGCCTTTTAATGATATTGTCTTTGGAGTTTTTCTGGACTCTTGGCTTGATGTCTGCGTCGGGTTTGAGTGTACTTTACTAAATCAAATTTATCATCTTTCCCTCTTCTCTTGGCATTTTCCCATTTCTAGGAAAATTTGAAGAACACCAACTGACCTTTTAAGATTATGAATCTATATAGTCGGTTGTTTTGTCAAAACTTTCGTGGAGCCCTCCTCTGTAGCTGACCCCATCTTGATGTAAAATGGCTTAGATGTGATGATAATAATGATGGTGAGATTTTTGTTTTTTTTGGACTGAATTTCTTTCTAGCATGGCTTTTCCCATCCACTGCAGTATCTCCCTCACTGCCAAATTGTATAGTTATTATTATCAGCACCATTCATTGTGAAATCTTTTTTTCTACATGACTATCAAAATCAAAGTAGTATAAATAAATAATGACTAATTCATCAACATTTCTGTTAAAATTTAAGAGTATTTCCCTCGACTTTCTCGACAACTCATAGTTTAGTGGCAGGGACTTTAAAATGGTGTTAACACCACCCAGGTTCAAATCAAGCAAGGCACACGTACTTAAAAATATGAATTTAAAAGGAAAATGCCATTGAACAAAAGGACCAGGCCGCACAAGGGTGCCTAGAAAAGTATTTCCCTCAATGATAGAGTTTTGCCAGTGGTGGAGACTTTAAGAATTTCCACCTGTAACAATATATATCATAAAGTAACAACCAAATAGAATATCTTGTACTTACATTATACCTCAATAATGGGATAACAAAGTATTTCACTCAATGATGGAGTTTTGATACAGTGGTCGGGACTTTAAGAATTTCTACCTGTTAAAACTATTTGAAATAGAGTAACAACCTAATAGAATAGCTTGTATGTAAATCAGACCTCTTAAACATATCTGTTTTACAGTTGCTTCTTTCTATAAAACATCATTGCTTGCATGCAAGAATCTTCTGTGAGAGTGTGAACTGTTTATATAGGTGATACTTGTTAATGTAATTAAATATTTAATTATAGAGTACAATGCCATAACTAAAAGAGACAGAAATAATACTTTTTAAATGTGACATCTGTTTAGGAACACATTACAGCACAGTGTATTTAATTTTTTGACATTTACTTGCAAAATTTAGCATGTTGAATATATTCTAGAAAGCATGCTGACATTTTGATAAATCTTCTTTTATGCCTCTTTAATTTAATTTTATTTTATTTTTTAATAAACTTGCTCTGACATGTTTTTCTTGGCATAGCATTGCAAGCATTAACCATTTTCTGGGTCGCGCGAACTTTTAGCTTGGTCAATCAAATAACATGACTTTGATCGTAATGACAAGTGTCTTTCCTTTCCCTTTAATTTTTAGGTGAATAAAATTAGTGTTCAGTATGACAAGATCTCCATACAAGTTGATGTCCATGCATTGAAAGAACTTCTCTGGACTCACATACAAGAATCTGTTCCAATGCCCGAGATGGTGAGCCAATTCTATCTTATTCAGAATGCTAGTACATCTGCTATTTGAATCAGTTTAAATAAATGAAAACCTATCATCTGTACGTATTTTGATGGTCAGGATAATTTTGGCAGCTACTTGTTGTCTGACCAATAAGGTAGTCATCATTATCAACCATGTCTTTCTAGGATTATGATGAAGTTCCCCGGTTATAGCATAATTTCCACTGTCAGGCAATCCTGCAAAAAAAAATTTGTTTTCAAGGTTGAGAGGTCGTCGTAAAATTATGGGCATTATTTTCCATGGAGCCTTGTACTTAATGGCCAACCTCATTTTGGTCAGATTAGGATTAGATGACGATGATGATGTTTTCTGAAATGTCAGTGCTTGAAAACGTGCTAACATGTATATAGTCTTGTCTTTGCAAACAGTATTTTCGTGGATACATCAACTGAAGTTAACCAACATATGTACAAGCAACAAACACCACATATACAGTTCGATTTGAGATGCATATCTTAGAAAGCAATCAGTTTCAAACTTTCACTGCATGAAGTGATATATAATTGCATGGTACGTGAAGATTGTAATTAGCAATTTAAGTTATTTCATCTAGCCTGAGGAATCTAAGAGAATATACTAATATATAATTCTTCAACTTGTTTTTTCAATCGTTGAAGATTCATTTAATTCTAGTTGTATATTTCCTTGTATTACTTTCATGTTTAGGTGACAAAATGATTTTTTTTTAAAATTGTAGACGTCTAATAGTAACTATCATGACCAAGATATTGCTAATTAGTGAAAGTTAAAAAAGTCTTCATATTTTTTTATTATGCTAAGTTTATTATATGCAAACAAAAGGAAGTTGAAAGAAAATCAAAATCAGAGATTAGAGGAGGAAAACTAAAAGAAGACTTCAGAAAAGCGTAGAGAAGTGTAGATTCCCATTGGTGCCATCATCAGCCCATTTCGAACTCTTCTCTCCCCTGCCTTCAGATCGGTTTCTCTAGTCGCTTTGATCAAGACAGCCCCATCCCGTTCCCATCTCATCCGCCATCACCCAATCTGCGACCTTTTCCAGATTGCTATCCGATACCAGATTCGCGGCGTGTATCGCCCATTTCCAACTCTTCTCTCCCCCCATTTAGATCCATTGTTCTTGTTGCTTCCATCATGACTGTCCATACCACGCTTCCTTCTCCTATCCCATTGCCCGATCCTCAACTGAATCTGATGGTTAGGTGTAAGGATCAAGTGACAGAAATAAAAGGACAGTTGGTCCCTCTTGGGGTCAGGATCAAGTGACATCATTGAGGAGGATAATAGAGATGAGGCGGAGGAGGATGAATTGGCTCGAAGAGTCAAAGTATGAGTTACGATATAGGGTCTGTTTGGATTTAAGGAATTGGTGTGAAGTGAGGAAGTAGGAAGTAAGATTTATTTCCTTTAGGAAAAAGGGAAATGAGTAGTAAGTTTTCTGGTGTTTGGATGGTTGTTGGGAAGTGTGGTTTGGAAAATGTTTTGTCGTTTCCGGTGTTTGGATGGTAATGAAAAGTGGAAATGGAAAAGTTGACCACAAAGTTGACCGCAAAATAATATTAAAATAAAAATTAATTAAGAAAAATAAAAAATAGATTGTAATTAGAATGCAAGTGAGATTTACATGACCAAAAAATTAACTGTTTTATGCTATAACTTATTATAAATGATATTTACATGACCACAAAATTAACTGTAGCACTCTGGAAGTGAGAAAATGGTTGTGTAAAAGAGAGATGAAAAAGGGAAAAGGGGGTTTTCTTATTTTCCTTTTCCGGTGTTTGGATAGATAGGGAAATGAGCAATTATACTTCCCCACTTCCTCACTTCACTCGGATTCCTTACATCCAAACACGCCCATAGTGACCTACTTGGGAATGAAAACATGTCCCAATTGTGACAAGTCTGCTTATGTCCCTGTGGAGAAAGCCAAGCACCGAAAATTGGAACCAACTTCTTGAGTATTGGAAAAGAATTTCTCACTAGCCCAAGACACCAATTGAAAAAGAGCACCGAAATAATGAGAGCAAAATAAAAGATTTTATTAGTGGTTAAAACCAACATACATAGAGATAATAACCATTTGAGATGCCTTTTGCGTTGCATAACCTTTAAGGGAAGTGGGTTATTATAGGGAGATTATCATGAACGGTAGTTTAATAGAGGAAGAAGAAAGGGCATGGCTTTCAAAGAGAAAATGAAAGGTTTTTTTTTTTGTTTTTTTTTTGTTTTTTTTTGTTTTTGGTGGCATGTTAAAATGGTGACATAAATATGGAGAAGGTGAAAGGACAAAAGTTAAATCCTGTTAAAATGGTGGCTTAAATATGGAGAAGGTGAAAGGACAAAACATTAAGTGGTGTCATTGTGGAATGAAGAGGAAGTTAATGGCTGTAGAGTGGGTAGGAAATGGAAAAGGCATAAACTCTCAAGAACCCTCCAACTTCCTCTATTACAATAAAGAAAAGAAAAAGTGCATAAGCGAATTTCCACAAAATTCACTTTAATATTTTCAATAGTCCCAAGTGAAAGAAGATACAAACTTGACTTCGATTTGGTGCCAGTTGACCGATTGAAACTTCATAAGATGGAAATATATAATGATTCAATGTGCTGTTTTAATGTTTTATTGCGTATCTTCATTCTTTGAATGTCTATTATTTAATAACATTTACTGTATTATTCCTTGATAATTAGTTTTTGGGTATAGTAAATCTAGAAGAACTATATGCATTTTTGTATTACCAAATAATTGTAGGGTACAAATTGTCTCTTTGGATGTGAGAATATATCTGATTGAGATAGAAATAGTTGTCCCATTAAATTCACCCTACAAGATAGGGTTTTATTATTTGTGGGTTGAAAGCTTCCGATAAACTCAAGAGTATTGTTAATTATTCTCTTGATTTAAGAGAAACCTACGATTAAGGGTTAACATGTATATCGTAAAAAATAGGACTTAAAACATAGAACAAAATTTCATTTCATTGCATTTACTGTAGGTTACAAAGCTTAATCGGGGGCATGCCCCTAGTGTACAGAGTAATTCTTTACAAAATGCAAGGAATTAAAAACAGCATAAACAAGTTATGGATTTCAATTGGAGGCAGGCAACCTTGTACCTTGATTTTAAGTTTAAAGACGTCCCGGTCTTTCTCAAAATATTTACTTTAGTTTAAGGACGTTCTGGTATGCGGAATTTTGTATTTTTGCTCCTTTATTTTTTTAGTTTAGGGACCTCTTGATCATTCAAATTTCATGATCTTAGGACATTTTGGTTCATAAGATTGGAATTTGGGCTTGATTTTTAGTTTAAGGAAATTGTAATCCGTAGGATTGAGATTTGATCTTGATTTTAGTTTAAGGATATTGCGATCGGAATTGATACTTTGAGTTTGACTTTTGTATATAAAGCTTAGAGTTTGACTTTGGATTTGGACTTTTGAGCTTGATTTTTAGTTTAAGGATGTTGTGGTCCACTCTGTAACTTCTTGTCACTTTAGAGGAGTTATTTATGAAATTCTGGGCCGATTTAGACGATTTGGGCCTATTTTGAATTTTGTCAATTTAGGGGGCGGGCCTAAAAGTCAATTTCGGAACTTGTTTAGTCGGAATGACCACTTTAACTTTGGTTTCCGCTTGGTTCAACCCCCTTTTTCTTTTGGTGGAATTAAAATTATTTATTTATTTATTTTCTTTTTTATTTGACCAAAAATTCTCATTCATAGTCTAATTTGCAAAAGACTGATGTTGAAGTAGGCGTTTGTGAATCCAGAAATATCCATGAATTGTTTTGGAATTTTGGATATTTACAAAGTCCTATCTTGGTTAAGATTGCATCAATCAAATTAAATATTGCATAATTTTGTCTTAAACTTAAATCCTAACTGAATTAGGATTTTATGGGATTACTTTTATCCTAATTAGGCTAGGATAGATATGATCTTTATCTTTACATTTAGGAACCTTGGATATTTGTTAAGTCCCGAGTCAATTAGGACTGCATCCGATTCATTATATATTGCATGGAATTTTCTATTTTTGTTTATTTAATTTCTAACAAAATTAGGATTTTATGAGATTCTCCTTATCCGAATTTAGTTAGGATAGATATGATCTTTATCCTTGCAGGGGAGATTTTTTTGATGCGATTGGTTGAACAGTAGATCTCGCGCCGCAAACAAAAGGGGACGTAGTTAGAGTGGGGGTGGAACTATCATCAACACAGTAAACATGCAGAGACAAAGATTTTACGTGAAAATTTAAATTGGAAAAAACCACGGGAGGAGAGAGAGAATTTACTATATTTTTCTTAAGGTTACAGTGAACTCTGTGGCGTGTCTCTGTGCTTACATTTTTTCTCGATCTTTTCGATCTGCTCGTTCTTCATGTGTTTCTAGGGTATAAATATCCTGTAGCGTTATAGCTAGTGGTGCGGTTCTTCGTATCTGCACGATTTGTATGTTGGGATTCTTCCATAACTGTTCAGATTGCTGTGCTTGATTGTTGGGATTGGCATGCCGAGATATTCGTCAATATCCCAAAGTGCCCCACTAAAATAGGAGAGTATTTAGAACATGAAGATATATCATGGCAGCATAATCCCTCTGTGATCTGGGAAATCCTGCTGCTGAGCTGTGTCCAGTAGAGGCGGGGAGAGGTCTGATAGTTGTGGACGTCGGGGAATAGATGGGGCCCGAGGTCCTCTCCTCGGGGTCGAATGTGAACTCGGGTAGGGCCTGAGACCCTCCTTTGGGGTTGAATGTAAGTTCAGGGCAAACCCTAGGGCTTTCTCCTTGGGCTTGAATGTGAGCCAACTGGTATGTCGAGTTTGCTGCATGCTTGAGGCACTCCTGGTGCGGCTGACACGTGTCGCTCTCTTGAGAAGCGGCCAGATTCTGACCACTACAGATGCTCCCTCCGCTTCCTCTTTCTCTGAGCTCCTGGGAGGAGTGAAGCGGATTGATTCATATTCCAACTTGGGAAGTCGAGGCATTGCTTGCATTCTATAGGGACGCTTAATATGTCTTTTCACATCCTGAACCTTCTTTGAAAATTGGAGCAGGTGTGGATAGCTGGCGAATTAATTATCATGATTTTGACTTCATGATAAACGAGATCGTGTGGCAGAGGTGGATTTGGCTGATTTGACATGCCGTAAATCCGCGATACGAACCGACTAGTTTCTTAGGGATTGAAATTTTAAACGGGAGACGTTCTGGCTCCTTCCTCTATAAATATAGTGGATTCTTAAGGAGAGATTTGCTTATCTTCTGAAAACTTCTTGCTTTCAAAAACTCCTGTTCTGCTGGGTTGCGATGTTTTCCTTCTTCATCCGGTAGAGGAAAGAAAAGGAGAGGGAGAAGGAGGTTGTTGTGTTCCTGATGTTCGAGAGTTCGGTTGCGGCAAACATCAGTGTTTGCAATGAGCTCGTCGAGAAACATCAGTTTTTGCAACGAGGCCTGACTGTCAGGAAGGATAGCAGGACTCTTACTTCAGCCTAGTCTGTTCGTCTGATTTCTGATCAGATTGGTCCAATCTGGAGTTGGGGCTCAGTGTTTCTCTTTCTTAATAGCGTGTACGAGGCAGGAATGGGGGCTGAGCAGGGCATGTTTGATGATGCTTCTGATCCCGTCGTCATGACATGTGTCTGGTCGTCTTTACTCCTGCCGATGGGTCGTCTCCTCTTCCTTGGCCCTGACTTATCTTCGAGGCGAGAGATTTGACGGTGATATCATCACTGTCTTGCAGGCTTCAGTCTGCGGCTCGAGACGTGATCTCTGATTTTGGGCGTCTTCCTCGGAGTTCTCAGCATCATGACCTCCTGGAAGTGGTGGATTATTTGTTTGTGAGTTATCTCTTGGATGTTGTCATGGACGTTGTGGCGAAAAGTGTATCTGTTTTTCTTTCAAAAGGCAAACACAAATATGTGGTAGATCTTGTATTACTCTTATTAGTTGTAACCAAGTTTGTATTTGATGGATGTAATCGAAAAATTTGTAATAAAAATAGTAAGTTTTTGAAATAGAAGGATTGTTTGGATCTTGCCTGATTGTTTGTCATTACTTTTGTTTGGGATTGGATGTCTGCTTGGAGAGTTTTGCTTTGACTCTGAGATGTTGACCAACCCTCCGGGGGTCTTGTCTTGGAAGTGTTCTGGAATGATGGGGAAGGAGGATGGTGCGGTTTTCGAGTGGGTGAATCCCATTTACGGTACCTGCAAATTATTCCTCCAAGCAGGAGAAATCCCGATTGTGGAGTTGGGTTCGCATATGCTTCCGAGCGGGGGATGTCCCATCTGCAGAGCTGCACTGTCGAGGCTCTGAGAGGAAAAAATCCCTAAGACAGAGCTCATACCCCGAGGGGGGAAATCCTATTGTGGAGTGACTGGAATTTTTGTAAGATAGCCTGCTGTAGCCTCCGAGTGGGGTTAATCCCGTCTCGCGGTGCATAGACTGAGAATTGAATGTGACAATTAAGATGTGCACACGCAAGCATACAATGAAACATTTAAGTAAAAGTAGTAATGCAATGCTAATAGTTAGACAACGTTGAAAATATGATACATGTAGCTTCTATCCTCGGGGAGGCGATCAGAGTACACCCACAAGGGTCTGGTACGTTGAGGGGATAATCCAATTAAAGAAATCCTCATGAATATACCTAGACACATTTGGTCGTATCCTTGTCGGGACCTTCATAAGAATGGCCTGAAGTGTGGATACAACCCAACACAGATTGGATGTGTTTCTGGATAGGGGCCCCTTCCCAGGGTAATGATCCGACATCTCCACGTGAGAGTAAACCCAACATCGGAGTTATCCATCGTGGGGGGGGGATATCCCACATCAGAGCTTTTCTGAGTGGGAGAAATCTCACCGCGGAATATGGATGGATGTATTCGTATGCCTATAGGTTCAGATGAGGGGAGTTTGTATGCTAGTGTTTGTGTTCCGAGTGGAGGAAATCCCATCTGAGGAGCATTAAATGGGGGCTCTGAGAGGGAAATTCCTGCAGCAGAATGGGAGACTCTGCGTGGGGGAAATCCCACATCAGAGGGTTTCAGCTCCCGTAGAACGATCGAGAAAAGCCCGTAAGCATGTTTGCATTAACGTCTTCGAATTGGGGAAATCCCAATAGCGGGACATACAAACACTTCTCCGAGTGGGAAAAATCTCAACAGCGGAGAAATTTGTTGCCGCCTCTGAGTGGGGAATATCCCATCTGCGGGGCGTATAGATGGATGGATGTTTGTAGAGTAATCTTGTCGCTGCCTCCGAGTGGGGGAGTCTCCATCTACGGGGCGACCGGATGGGTGTTTTGTTGGAAAGTGATCTTGTCGCTGCTTTCGAGTGGGGGAGTCTCCATCTATGGAGCGATTGGATTGTTGGGAAGTGATCTTGTCGCTGCTTCTGAGTGTGGGAGTCCCCATCTACAGGGCAATAATATGGATGTATCGTGATGGATGGAAGCACTGTAATGAAGGGACTCGTTATGATTAAGAGAATAAAATAATATTTTATTCAGAAATGGAGTACATGAAATTAAAATTGGAAGAAGGGGTATATCCCGTGTGTTCAAGATTCGGGGAGTCAGTCGATCTCCTTATGCTGGGTGATCATACGCTGTTCCCGCGAAGGTTGAGTGTTCGAATGTCCAGTTGCGGCTTCAAGAGTGAGGATATACTTCTTGAGGAAGCCTTGTGTTACAAGCTCCTCCAGGTACTTTCAAAGGGCCCAACAGTAGATGGTCTGACATCCTTTATCTTCGTGGTAGGAGCAGTATTCCTCCCACCCGGGAGCGAAGGATTGTGCTGGAGTAGTCTCGGGCGTCTGACCCATGGTTGATCTTTGACTGTGTTGAAGATTTCGTTGATCGGAAGCTTTAACGGAGTGAAGCATTCCATCAATCTGTCGCTTCAGAACGAGCTAGGGGAGAGGATCGGGAGCGCTTGCTTCTTGTAAGGAGGCTGCCCCCGATGTCGATCTTGAGTGTAGTCGGGAGCTTCGTGAGAAGACTTCGACTTCCCTCCACTGTCAGCCAGTTTCACAGAGTGGCTGGAGGAAGCTTTTATCGCCTCTTCAAGTTGGATGTAAAGCTGAGCTCATGTGAGGACTTCACTTATTTTGACGATATTGTGCTCCCTGTTTTAAATATCGCCCGATATCTCCTTTTTTGCCTGTTACCGGTACGATATGGAAAAATCGTTCGCCATATCGTTTGCAGAAAAAACGGCCGATATTTGAAATATTGGCCGATAAATTGCTTGATATTGGCCGATAAATCGCCTGATATATCGCCCGATATGAAATAACTTATTTATTGCAAGAATGCGTGAAAATATACCTTGGTTTTTACTGCCTTTGCAAGCATATTACATCATTTTTATTAGGTAGATGATATCTATGACTCTAAACCAACTTTTAGTTATCAATATTTCATCATATATAGCGTCTGATATGAATGCCTGATATGCGCACGTATCCCCGATATCTCCCCCGATATGAAAAAATCCTATCTGATACGGTCTCGATATCCGCGATTTAGAACCTTGGTTGTGCTTCAAGAGGTGTTTGTACAAGGGCTGAGTAACATGCAACCCGCTGATAAATGCGATGGCGGAAATTTCCTTTCCCACAGTTGGAGACTTTGCTGAGCTGGTTCTGAAAGAAGTTAATGATGACTTGAGACTGTTTCTTTGTCTCATTCTGACAGAGAAAAGGTGGTGGTTGTTTTTCTTGGCTTCTTGGCGGAGGCGTACTGGGTGTGAAATATCTCGATCTCCTCAGCGAAGTTGTAGGGGGAGCGTGGTAGCAGCCAGTAGAACCAGTCGTTGGCCACACTTTTCAGGTTGGCTGAAAATGTGAGGCACATGATTTGATCGTTGCGGGCGCAGATCACCATCTTATCCCGAAAGTGGTGGATGTGCTGTACTGGATCACTTGTTCCGGAGTAGTAGACGAATGTCAGAGTGGAGAATTTATTCAAAAACTTGTACTCCTGAATCTCCTTGGAGAGGGAATTCATGGATCTTAGTAAGAGTCAGGTGATCCAGTAGTCTGGCCTCCCCGGTCTGCTTCTGTTTCAATTTGTTGAGAGTGCGGAGGTTCTGAGCCCTGTTGTTCTCGGGGTTGCTCCCCGTTTGCACCGAGCTATTCTGGAGGGTAGCGACTTGAGCCAGGAGCTATTGATTTAGTTGTCTCAACTTTTCTTACTCCCGGAGAATATTCTTGTGATCGAGAACCATCTTTTCCCGTTTGCGGTCTGATTGCGCTTGTTGCTTCTTCATCTGCTCTCTCATGTTGTGGAGCATGTGAAGGAGTTAGTCTTCTTGCTGCTGTGAGGACTGGATGCTGGCAACTGGCTCTCGTCGCGATGAGGGGCTTGAGTGCTTGGTGGTGTGCGGTTGTTCGCTGGTTGGTGGAGGGATTGTGTCCCCAGCGGCTTCGACCGCCTTACCTTTGGACGTTGCGTCTTTGATGACTTGATTTTTCGGGGCCATTATTGACACAGAAAAGGCTTTTTTGATGTAGGTTCTGGATTTTGGGGATCGATCATTAGTGTATGGACTCAAATCTCAATAAAAGCACCAATTTGCGGTGGAGATTTTTCGATGCGATTGGTCGAACGATCGATCTCGTGTCACAAACGAATGGGGATAAAGCTAGATTGGGGGTGGAATTATCAACACAATAAACAGGCAAAGATATTTTACGTGGAAACCTAAATTGGGAAAATCACGGGAGGAGAGAGAATTCACTATATTTTTCTTGATGTTACGGTGAACTTTGTAGTGTGTCTCTACGCTTACAACTTCCTCGATCTTTTCCATCTGCCCTTTGTTCATGAGTTTCTAAGGGTGTAAATATCCTATAGCGTTGTAGCTGGTGGTGCGGATTCTATGGATCTGCACAATTTGTACATTGGTCCATATCGCTTAGATTGCTGTGCTTGATTGTTGAGATTGGCATGCCGAGGTATCCACTAATATCCAAAATTGCTCCATTGAAACCGGAGAGTATTTAGAACGTGGGGATATCGTGGCATCATAACCCTTTCATGATCCGGGAAATCCTGCTACTGAGCTGTGTCAGCGAAGGCGGGGAGAGGTTTGGTAGTTGCGGATGTCGGAGAATGGATGAGGCCCGAGGTCCTCTCCTCGGGGTCGAATGTGAACTTGGGGTAGGGCCCGAGACTCTCTCCTTCAGGATTGAATGTAAATTCGGAGTGAACCTCAGGGCTCTCTCCTCGGGGTTGAATGTGGGCCAACTGGTATGTCGAGTTTGTTGCCTTTTTGACGCACTCCTGGTGCGGCTGACACGTGTTGCTATCCTGGGGAGCGGCCATATTCTGACCACTACAATCCTGAATTGAATCTGCCTTACAACTTATATTATATAAATAACCATGGCCTATTGAAAAATTGATCTGTTGGCCTTTCATTATGAAGTTTTGATTCCCCAGCCTCTTGTTATGAGATTTTGATCCCTCGACCTCTTGGGGTTAAATTTTCTTCTTAAATTTTGATCCCTCGACCTCTCGAGTCGAAGCAACAAACAAGAGATTTTTTTCATAGTGGGAGGTAATTTAGTTCTATTCCTTTTTTATGTTCATTATTTCGAGAATTGCTTAGCATCATGCCATTGCTGCCATCAAAGCATGTACCTAGCTCTCTCTTTGATTGATTTTAGGTCTCAAATGAAGTTTAGTGATAATATTTATGTTCAAATTCGCATTATATTATTCTGTTGCCACACGATGGAAGTTGTGTCTGATTTGATGTAAAATTTTGGTGTGGTAGAAACCACTTTTGTATGGCTAGGAACCTTTCCCCATGGCTAACACTTTTTTTTTTGCATGAGGATATTATCTTCTTTTTGTATTTTGCATGACTAGAACATATACCTCTCTTTTGAAATTAATTAGAGCTTTATGTTCATTACAAAATATTTCAAGTTTTACGTTCCATTAGAAATATATTTCGAGCTTTATGTTTCAAAAACCTTTGGAGCTTTACAATCCAAAAAATAAATATTTCGAGCATTTATGCTTAAAAAAATATTTCAAGCTTTATGCTCCATAGCCTTTTGTGTAGAGTGATGGCTGATGTGGCGCACAACTATCATATGACTCAATGAATCGGTGGTTAGACTGAGTGGAGGCTGTAATTTTGCGAAAATGCCCTACATATATCTCTCGAAAAGAAAAGATTTGAATGTCAAAGAAATCAAGTATTCTTCTTCTGATCCCATTTGCTTGCGTCTCCCCCCCTTTATGTTCTGTCCTTCCCCTTTCTTCCATCTTGAGACAAAACCGAAGCAAGTCTAGACCGTGAATGGTTTTCAATATGACTATTGCGCTCATCGAGAGTCCTTGCAATATTACTTTTTCTATTCCTATGTATATCTCGCTCCCTCTGTCCTTCCCCTCTCTTTCGTTGGATGTGTGATAACACGCGGAGAGATAAGATGAGAAATGAGGATATTCGTACAATGATAGGTGTATCCTCTATAAAAGAGAAAATGAAAGAAAATTGTCTACGATGGTTTGGTCATGTGCGACGTAGACCTACAGATGCGTCAGTCCGTCGAGTAGAGCGTATCAATTTAGGGTAAGTTAAAAGAGCGCAGGGGAGACCGAAGAAAATATGGATGGAGGTAATATGACAAGATATAGAGGCTAAAGGTCTTAGTGAAGGCATATTACTCGATAGGAATGAGTGGAGAAAACTGAACCATGTGCCCAATCTGGCGTAATTCTCTTTTAGTTCATGTAGCCTACCCCAAATACTTGGGACAAATGGCTTAGTTGTTGTTGTGTGTCTGTGTGTAGAGAGAGACTCGTTATTCCGGAAGGATTCGAGCCTGAATCCTTCCCACTCAAATATAACCCTACAACATCCAAATACAAGAACCAGTCTCTTGAAGTCGAAATACAATATTTCACGTAACTAAAATTAAAAAAATCATGTGTTTGAATATTTTTTGTCCATCCATCAAGTAGGCGCAAAATGTAGGATCGAAAATAGATATTACTTAGATCTATGTCTTTAAACATACAAATTCTCGATCCGATCATTTCATCATGATCTAAACATTAAAAACCCTCAGACACCAATTTATTTAGATTTCAAATATTCTACACCGTTGAACTAACCAACTTACTATTTTAGCCATTCATTTTGGGCCTACTTGGTGGATGGGCAAAAAGTATTTAAAATACATGATTTTTATTTTTAGTTACTTTAAATAATGTTAGATCAACTTCAACGGTGTGGATCTTGCATTCGGATGTCATACGGTTGTATTTGAGTGAAAAGAAGTCGGCCTCGAATCCTTCCGGAATGACACAAGTCTATCTTTCTCTCCCAAGAGCGGGAGAGAGATATAGACTCGTATCATTCCGGAAAGAAAAATCATGTATTTTGAATATTTTTTACCCATCAATGCAAAAAATGGACGGCAGACGGCGGAAAATAGCATATTGCTTATATCTACATCTTTAGCATACAAATTCTCGATCCGACCATTTCATCATGATCTAAACACTTAAAAACCATCAAATACCAATTTATGTTAGATTTTAAGTATTCTACACCGTTAAACTAACCAACTCAATATTTCAGCCGTTCATTTTGCGCCTACTTAATGGATGGACAAAAAATATTCAAAATACGAGATTTTTGATTTTTAGTTACTTGAAATAATGTAGATCAATTTCAACAGAGTAGATCTTGCATTCGGATATTGTAGGGTTGTATTTGAGTGAGAAAGATTCAGCCTCGAATCCTTCCGGAATGACACAAGTCTATCTTTCTCTATATATATAGTCGGTGGTGTTTCTTCATTTCCTTATCCATAGTACTTTTTCAACTAAGATCCACCATTACATCATGATAAGACTTATGGGCACAAACATTAGGTAATGTGCAAAACTAGAGTTTTCACAAAATAAACGAGAGAAATGTGAGCAATAAAATGTTCTGTACAAGAATGAGTACCTTTCTAAAGAGGCTACGAGGGATCAGAAGCTTCAGCTGAAGAAGTGGATTGAGGAGGGGGCATTTGGGGACTCTGTATTAGTGTTGACTCGTTATGTATAAGCCTAAAGTAATGGTTTTTCTGGTGCAGTTGTCACAATTAGTACAGGTGGAAGATTCGCAGTGTCTGAACTAGAAGTAGCGGTAGTGGTAGAAGACAATAAATAAAGTGTTTTCAGGGAAAGTGATATCTAAACAAATCACATAACTATGAATAGTAAGATTCCAACTTTGATATTTTTTTCCCCTCTATGAGGATGACCCAGAAATAAACATTTGATATTTCTAGAATCAACTTTATCATGCTATTTATCTAAAATATGAAAGAAACAAACACTCTAAAACTGTCGGTGGTAATCAATCAATTGCTCATATGATAGAGAATAAAATGTAGAAATTTGCTCTTAAAATAGAAGGAAAACTCTTTTTGGTAAAGTGTTTATTTAATATGGCCTCTGTTTCATGAGACACTGTTTCAAACTTCATTAATGGTTATTTAAAATATATGTTTTACCCCCATTGTTTCAACAAACTTCATCAATTGTTGTTTCAAACTTCATCAATTGTTACTCTTTTATCGTTGGAGCGCTTTCAACAAAGCCTGAGTGCCGCCTTTTACTAATTGATATACTGGATGGTGACTCTATTTTCGTCGGAGCGCTTTCAACAAAGCTCAAGTGCCCTCTTGTACTAATTGATATACTGGTAGTCCACAACCTATGAGCTTAAACTTTGTATACAATAATATTTGACAAAATTCAACTGGTGTAATTTGACCCGATCTGTAACATCATGATCATTGACTTGTGAAAAATCCTAAAAAAGAAGCTGATAAGATACCAATGTCTGCCCTTCAGCCATCAAAAGGAAACACCTAAACCATAATACAATTGATTCTGGATACTATCATATTTGTTTTGAGTTTGGTACTAGAAGAAATATGCAAATGTAGCACGTTGCTTGGATTTAATGAGATCTATTGTGATTAAGGTGGAAGAACCTGATCCCATATTCCAAGCAGGTTGGATTTTAGGCTGGAAGGCAGTTCGGCAATGGTTTACTTATTGATTGTGTGCGTACCAAAGTCTTGCCACCCATGAAGACAAAGACGTACACACCCTGAAGTTGATTGGGAAGATGTCTCTACGATGCAATGAGTGTGGGATGGACATCCTCATCTTCACTACCCAAAAAAGAATCTTAAAAAGTCTTGCTAACCTTACCTCACATGAAGAGATTGTTACCTCGAGGAGAAAAATAATGCTATACTCCAGCAATGATGTAATCACTGTTGTTGCACAATCAGACACACAAGGATATTATGTTTCCCAGTGCAGATTCTATCCCATAAAAAACAGTTATCTCATGAAGAATGGAAGAAGACTAATCTTTCATCTCATTTATGGGTATGTCATGTATGTTAATCATCCGTGGTTGAAAACTTTTGTACTGTTGTCAAGAAACCGAGGCCTCATGTATGACTATGAGATTTAAAATTTTGTCCTCGTGAAAGCCTCGTATGTCCAATCGATAGAGTATAAATAACTTTTTGGATGTTTTATGTTTATATTATTTATATAGTGGTCAAGATGGGGATCAAGAAGCACTAGAAGAGAGAGTTTCTTCCTTGAGATTTAAGGTTTTAATTGTTAGTTTTGAGTAAAATGATTATCTAAGGTTAGGTATTTTTATATTTTTTTGGGATTTATCTATAACTTGTTTAGGCTATTTAGATCCCCTTTTTTCCTTGTCAGAGTTATTTTTATAGTTTTTAGTTCTGACCTTATATATGTTTATATTATGGTTGTCGTCTAGAATAATTAGAGGATATTGATTTTGATTAATTAATGGATATAATGGAAGATTTCCTTCATTGTTTTCTTTGACATGTGATGCACTATTGGGTGCGGAATCATCTTTTTTTTGGTGTGATGCAGAATCTCGAGTGTGAAACCTCTCATAAGGTGTGAAAAATTCCTATCTTTCTTCTTTCCTTCTAGTTTTTCTTCTGTTCTTTTAGAAAACCCTAGCCAATAGAAAAGCTCATAGATTTGCATAATTGCATTTATTTAAACCCTAATTGGGGTCGTAAAACCCATGTTTGCTGCTGTTTAGATCTGAACCTTGACCTAATATGTGTTGTTTAATATTATATGATCATCTTTCTCGATCTAAACGGAAAAAAACGAAAATACAGTGCTAGTTTCTTGCGTCACATTTGGCATCAAAGCATGTTTGTTCCATTTCCAGGGTTTTTTTTTTTTTCCTTTCATGATCCTACACCGATTACTATAAGGACCTATTGGAAATAGAGCATGATATTTATGAAGATGTTCCATTGTTTCAAGGTTTTGATGATCGATACAAAGATGAATATTGAGAGTATTATCTTGAGGAGTTCATTTTCTATTTTGATTTGACAAGAGAAAATGTTGGTATGTGAAACATAGACTAGTATGTGAAGATTTTGCATGGTAGAAGAAGAATTGCAACTATTGTCGAACTTTGTTACGAATGAATATTCATCTCCGACATTGATATCTCCTTTCTTTTTATAGCTTGCTGCCACTTTCATCGTCATCATCATTACATTCGTTGCCTTCTTCATCCACAGTGACACCCCCTCAACATCTTCATTGTCAGGGCTCTTATCTCCATTGTGGACTTCTTCGAACAAATGTCAATCATCATCAAAAGAATGCAAGAAGTTTTTTCTTTGCTGTCCAAGAAAAGATTCTAGGATTGAGTATGTTTGACTAATGGAAGGGTAGGTTTTGGCATCAGCCGATTTGCCTGTCTTCTCCTCGAACTAGCCATTATTCTCACAAGAAAAAAAAATCTTCTCCTTCACTATCAACATAGGTTGAAAAGCCCCCTGATGAGAATCCCTCCACCTCCATCAATCGTCACACCTCTGTCATCATTATCTTTGATATTTGAGACGATTCAGCCATCATCTGAGTTTTAGACGAATTCCTTACTTTATAGAACTAAACGACGATAACTTTTTTTTTTATCTTCTTTGTTGCTCAACATGTCATTGGTTTCACCTTCAACAATTCCACCAATGACATTAATCACTTTATTACAACTTTTCGATTTGACGTGTGCACAAACATGCAATTCTTTTGTGGCTTTCTTGGCTAGGAAAACAAACTTGAAGGGAGAATAAGTTGCTATCTTGCAGATTTCAATGAAGCCAATTCTATGATATTGAAGGTAACGTCAAGTTTTTCATGTCACTTTATCAGGCTATGCCATTGTTGTTGATCAACACCGTTAAGATTAGTTATTAGCATTAAGTTATTGGGTTGTTGGGCTGTCACCTATATACCTTGTACCTTCTCTTCTATATATACCTTGTACCTTCTCTTATATTAATTAATCAATTCAATTCTAGGGTTTTCTATTTCTTTACATGGTATCAGAGCCATCATTCTTCCATCATCATCTTCTTAAAAATCCTAACCACCATCAAAGCCCTCGTCGCTACAAAAGAATCCGAATTCTAGCTATCAACCATTACTTCATCTAATCTTGTTATCTTACTTTTCTTTACTTTTTTTTAGGTCTAATGTGGTTTTTAATTTAGATCTCTAAAAAAATAAAAAATAAATTACTGTTCAAATGAACAGTACCGCGATGGTACTGTTCATCGTGAACAGTACCGTTGGTATTGCTCATAAAAAAGGTGTCTTTCTCCTTCAAGTTTTAAAACTCTAGCCGTCATCAAACGTTACCTCTCATCTACTGATTTTTATTACTGTTGAATCATTGGATGGTGTTGTTGGCTACTTTTATTACTCTTGTCGACTCGATTGCTACCAAACGGTTCTACATCTACCACGGGTATCTATTACTACTGAGTTTGAGGATCTCTCAAAATTCTCCTACTGACTTCGATGATCTCTTAAAACTTCTCATTCTACCGAGTTTAGGAAATCCTAAAATCCTATTTGTATCCAAGAGGTGATGAATTTTAACTTTTTGCACGAAGTTTGGTTTAATTGGTAACTTCAGTATCGTCATTGAAGATTTAGCAGTGTGGCATAAGATTATCAATTTCGTATTTATTTCTTAATTTTTTTTTGTTTAGAAAAAGTGTTTAGAAGATATTTTACTAATTTTTGTAACAAGTTGGGTATGCTAGATCTCTATGCTCCACCTTGAGGGGGAGTATTAAGATTAGTTATTAGTATTGAGTTATCGGGTTGTTGGGTTGTCACCCATATACCCACCTTGTTTTCTATATATACCTTATACCTTCTCTTATGTTAATTAATCAATTCAATTGTAGGGTTTTCTATTTCTCTACAAATACAACTGAAAGTGTCAAGAAAGTTTCAAGTTGATCGTGGTTCACACTTGAAGCATCCTAGAAATCCATTATGATTTTGTTTGAATCTTCACCTAGATTCACCCGAGGTGAATTTTTTCAAGCCAAGGAGAATTGATGGGATCAGGAAGTACTAGAAGACATAAAGTTAGTTCTTTCTTGAAATTTATGGTTTTAATTATTAGTTTTTGAATTAAAATGATTATCTAAGGTCATTAGGTATTTTTATATATTTTTTTTGTGATGTTTCTGTAAATTTATTAGGTGTTTAGAACCTTTTTTTTCTTGTCGGGGGTATTTTGTAATTTTCTATTCTGATCCCGCATATGTTTATATTAGGGTCACCGGCTTATTGATTAATGGATGTTGCAGAATTTCTGCTCCATTGTTTCCTTTAATGTGTGATGTGATATTATGTGTGAAGTCCATCTCTGATGTGGTGTTGATTCTCATCTATGAAGCCCCTCACAAAAAGGTGCGAACCCTTCATTTCTTTTTTCATCTAGATTTTCTTTTATTTTTTGCCAAAACCCTAGCTAATAAACGGCTTAGAGGTTTGCATTTATTTGAACCCTAATTGGAGTCTTAAAACTTATGCTTTGTTGTTGCTCAGATCTATCGTCTGAACCTGGACTTAAATATGTGTACTTCGATTTATTTGATCATCTTTTTTCCACAAAATAATCCTAAACCAATTTCCTAACCCTCTACTACAGCTAGTAACCCTTTACAAGTCAATTTCATCTCAATCCTGTCTAAAAGCCCTCAAATTCACTGGTGAATAAATCTGGACAAAAAGAAGGAAAATTCAGTGTAGTTGTCCTGTGTCAGTTGAATTTAAAAGTAATATAATTTTATGCCGGTAGGACTATCGTGGAGGCTGTTTACTTTCTAAGGTGATCTGAGATGTTTTTGAATGTTTTTATGTTATATGATTTACATATTGGTCATTTCAAAAAGTAATATAGTTTTATGCCCTGGAGGGCTATCGTTATTTACTTGCCAAGGTGATCTGAGATGTTTACAGAGAAGAACCAAGGATCTTACTTGGTTTCATTAATTTAGGATTGGGATATAGTCAAGCCCCTAGAGAGATATTTTGTGAGCTTCCAGATATTTTGTGAGCTTCTGAAAGAAAGCCCATTTTCTAACTTTATTAAGTCGAAATATGTATATAGATGATATCAACAACTGTGATTGTTGGATGGTGGTCAGAACAAGTGTGATTCTCACCTGGTGCATATAGCAAAATGTATGAAGGCATTAACTCAAAAAACAAAAAAAAAAAATGTTTGAAGTCTAGCGACGATGGTACCAATAGATAAAAATGTTTGATCTGCAGATTCTGCGAATGCTGATTGCTAAGCAAGAAAACTTGGTTGAGCTCCGTAGATAAAATGACAACATATTCCTGTGAAAGCGACACTGTTATGAATTCGTGAATGAGTTACACTCCGCACGAATTCATAGCATGACAGGTTGTGATTTCTGGTGTAAAAAAGAGAAGAAATTCCCAAGGCATGTGAGAAATTATAGTTAGATATTTTGAGAAGGTTTGCATGTCATACAAAAGCAGTTCTTGCCCTCAACACTTGACTACACATGGAGCAGATCATTTGACTTTGAAGTATGGAAGAGGCATTGTTGGCATTTGGCAACTGATGATTAACTTTTCCGGTATTAAGTTTGGACTTGGCATATAAAATTATTTGCAATCCAATTGTAGTTCTTAGAGATTGTAACCTGCATCCCAGGTCTCTGGCAGTATAGTGTGGATGGCTCTGGTAAAATTCAGTTTTCCAGTAGAAATTGGAAATCAAATGCGTTTCGGTTGGAAACTATCTGATTACGTATTTATCTTGTAGAGCCTAGACTTCTTGCTAATTCTTTGTATAGAATATATTATTTTTGTGATAGTTGATTTTTTGGAAATTTAATTTGAGCATTTCCAGTATTCCAGTTGCTTGGGATTTTCTTATTATGGCATGGAGTTCTTGTTTTTCTTTTCTTTTTTTTCCTGACCGTCATTTGATGGCTACGAACAGGGATCCGAGGCTACAGTTTCCTTTAGGCATGTACTGCATCATTTTCCCTGTGACCGCGGTGCAACAGAAGCAGCGGTCTCAGCAAAGGATCTCTCTCCTCATCTTTTCTTCATTTGCCTGTTACATTTGGCTAATGAACACTGCTTGAACCTCCATGGTTATCCCAGTTTGGACGACCTTGACATCACCATTCCCCTTTCAGCAGTCGTGAATCAATTCTTCGCTGTTTCGAAGGTATGATGAACATCAGCAGAAACTCACAATAGTTCTTATACTAGGATACTTTTGCCCGTGGCCATAACCGAACATTTTGATGCACTAATTGAGCTAAAGGTGGTCTACCTTGTTTTCATTGTATATAAAGAAAGGTCTATGTTGTATATCCTTCTGCCATGTTTTAGCTTTTATCTCTGAACAATTGTAAAGAAATTTAAGAAAAAAAGATTGTTTACTGTTAACTTGGAATTTTACTTTTCAAATGTACATTACAGATTCCTCAACAAGCATTGCAGCAGGCTAGGCCAGAGCAAAGTATCCAGATTTCACATTTTTTAGCTGTGTTGCTCTGCTCATGGTTTTTTGCTATTATAAATTCGTAGTTTAAAGAATTTGATATGATCAATGAAAACATCAAGGTTGAGATATTTCCAACAAAATAAAAGTGAAAAATTGTAGATTAATACGTATTACTGTTCCAGCCCAGATCAGATATAAGTGGTACAATCTTTTCCTGACATTGAAAATGAGCCAGTGTTGCTCTTGTACCAAATTGCTGCCTTCTGGTTACGATTCTTTTCCTACTACATTTGTCATGTAATGTGATCCTAGGATCAGTGTCAGGTTTTCTGGTGAACGAATGTGCTGATGATATGTGCCCCATAGCCTAATTACCAAGTGTATGCATCAAGTTATACAATGAGTTTTTAAGTATGTGGGCTTGTACTTTGCGCAAGAAATTTTTATGTTTCGTGTTTGTTGAGTGGTATTTTATGTATTGGCTAGTATTTAGTCCCATGTTGTTTATGATAGAGGATGTACTGTGTGTGTGTCTGGAGCGGGGGGGGGGGGGGGGGGGGGGGGGGGGGGGTGGGGGGGGGGGCTGTGTCATTCCGGAAGGATTCGAGGCCGAATTTTTCACACTTAAAGACAACCCTACAACATCTGAATGGAAGATTCATTTTGTTGAGGTTGATTTACATTATTTCGAGTAAGTAAATAAAAAGTCATGTATTCTGAAGACCTTTTGTCCGTCCATCAAGTAGACGTAAAATAGACGGCTGGAATAATGAGTTGGTTAGTTTAATAGTGTAGAATATTTGAAATTTAACCAAAAAATGGTGTGTGAGAGTTTTTAAGTGTTTAGATCATGCTGAAATGGTCGGATTGAGATTTTGTATGTCTAAAAACGTAAATCTTAGTAATATGCTATTTTCGACCGTCCATTTTGCGCCTACTTAATGGATAGGCAAAAAATATTCAAAATACATGATTTTTGAGTTTTAGTTAGTTGAAATAATGTAGATCAACTTCAACAGAATAAATCTTGCATTCAAAAAATCGTAGGGTTTGTATTTGAGTGGGAAGAATTCGAGGTCGAATCCTTTCCACTTAGGGTTGTATTTGAGTGAGAAGAATTCGAGGTTGAATCTTTTCCATTAAAATGCATCCACTTCGTTGAAGTTGATGTATATTATTTAAAGTATGTATAGACCAAAAATCAAGTATTTCAAATACTTTTTGCTCATGCATCAGTAGGAAAAAAACGACGACCTAAATAGTGAGTTGGTTAGTTTAACAGTGTAAATATTTGAAACATTACAAAAATTAGTTGTTGGGGTTTTTTTAAAAGTTTAGATCATGATCAAATGACCGGATCGAGAATTTGTATGTCTAAAGACATAGTTCTAACCAACTCACTACTTTCAGCCGTCCATTTACGTCGCTTGATAGAAATACTTGATTTTTGATTTTTTAGTTACTTTTAAATAATATAGATCAACTTCAACGGAGTTGATTGTATTTGAATGTCGGATGTTGGTATTTGAGTAGGGAAGGATTCAGGCTCGAATCCTTCTGGAATGACATGAGTCTCTCTCTCTCTCTATATACACACACACACACATGCATACATACATATATAGAGATAGACTTGTGTCCTTCTAGAAAGATTTGAGGCTGAATCCTTCCCACTCAAATACCAACGTCTGACATTCGAATACAAGATTCACTCCATTGAAGTTGATGTATATTATTGCAAGTATATATAAATCAAAAATCAAGTGTTTTGAATACTTTTTGCCCATGCATCAAGTAGGGGAAAAACGGACGGCCTAAATAGTTTGTTGGTTAGTTAGTTTAACAGTGTAAACATTTGAAACCTAACAAAAAATGTTTTCTAGGGGTTTTTAAATGTTTAGATCATAATCTATTGGCCAGATTTAGAATTTGTATATCTAAAGACAGATCTAACCAACTCACTACTTTCAGCCATCCATTTTGCGCCGCTTGAAGGATGGGCAAAAAGTATTCAAATCACTTGATTTTAGTTTATAAATCTTGAAATAATATAAATCAACTTCAACGGAATGGATCTTGTACTCGAATGTCGGAGGGTTGTATTTGAGTTGGAAGGACACAACTCTATCTCTACATATATACATACATACATACACACATACACACACACACACACACATAATGAGTCATAGAACTCAGCTCTTTCTCTCTCAATCTCTGATGCAACTATAACATGGTATGAAAGCGATTCAAATAATCCCAAAATCCTAATCCCAATTCCAAAAAAAAGCAAAAACAAAAAACAAAATTGTTCATCTCCTTCGTCCAGGTCGATCACCAAAACCCTAACCTTAGCTTGGGGTTCTCCAGCCACCCGCCGGCACGATTGCCTCCCCTCCAGCCACCTGCTGCCTCATTGTCATCCTTGGTCGCTATCGTCGTACCTTCGTCATGTCGTATTCAACTTTGTCTTCGTCACGCCGTCTTCCTCTTCGCCATGTCGTCGCCATGCTGGCTTCGTCTTCGTCGCCGTCACCTCCTATCCAGGCACCCGCCGCTGCTATCACGCTGCCGCATCACCTTCATCCAGATCTTCCCAATCTCATCTATGCCTTTGCCTGATCGCCGCCTTATCTTCTAGGTCTTCGTCTTCTTCCATTATCTTCGTCTTTGTCTTCTTCCTTGTTGTGTCTTCGTCTTCGCCTGATCACCATGTCCTCGTCTTAAATAGTGAGTTGGTTAGTTTAACAATGTAAATATTTGAAACACAATAAAAATTGGTTGTTGGGGTTTTAAAAGTTTAGATTATGATCAAATGACCGGATCGAGAATTTGTATGTCTAAAGACATAGGTCTAACCAACTCACTACTTTTGGCCGTCCATTTGTGCCGCTTGATGGATGGATAAAAAGTATTCAAAATACTTGATTTTTGATTTTTTTAGTTACTTTAAATAATATAAATCAACTTCAACGGAGTGGATTGTATTTGAATGTCGGATGTTGGTATTTGAGTGGGAAGGATTCAGGCTCGAATCCTTCTGAAATGACAGAAGTCTCTCTCTCTCTCTCTCTCTACACACACACACATGCATACATACATATATAGAGATAGACTTGTGTCCTTCCAAAAAGATTTGAGGCTGAATCCTTCCCACTCAAATACCAACGTCCGACATTCGAATACAAGATCCACTCCATTGAAGTTGGTGTATATTATTGCAAGTATCTATAAACTAAAAATCAAGTGTTTTGAATACTTTTTTCCCATGCATCAAGTAAGGAAAAGACGGATGGCCTAAATAGTTTGTTGGTTAGTTAGTTTAACGTGTAAACACTTGAAACCTAACAAAAATTGTTTTGTAGGGATTTTTAAATGTTTAGATCATAATCTATTGGCCAGATTTAGAATTTGTATATCTAAAGACAGATCTAACCAACTCACTACTTTCAGCCGTTCATTTTGTGCCGCTTGAAGGATGGGCAAAAAGTATTCAAATCACTTGATTTTAGTTTATAAATACTTGAAATAATATAAATTAACTTCAACGGAATGGATTTTGTACTCGAATGTCGGAGGGTTATATTTGAGTTGGAAGGACACAACTCTATCTCTACACACACACACACACACATATATAATGAGTCATTTAACCCAGCTCTTTCTCTCTCAATCTCTGATGCAACTATAACAAGGTATCAGAGTGATTCAAATAATCCCAAAATCCTAATCCCAATTCTAAAAAAAGTAAAAACAAAAAACAAAATTGTTCATCTCCTTCGTCCAGGTCGATCACCAAAACCCTAACGTTAGCTTGGGGTTCTCCAGCCACCCGCCGCCACGATTGCCTCCCCTCCAGCCACCTGCTGCCTCATTGTCGTACCTTCGTCATGTCGTATTCAACTTTGTCTTCATCACGCCGTCTTCCTCTTCGCCATGTCATCGCCATGCTGGCTTCGTCTTCGTCGCCGTCACCTCCTCTCCAGGCACCTACCGTTGCTATCAGCTGCCGCATCACCTTCATCCAGATCTTCTCGATCTCATCTATGCCTTTGCCTGATCGCCGCCTCATCTTCCAGGTCTTCGTCTTCTTCCTCGTTCTGTCTTCGTCTTCGCTTGATCACCATGTCCTCGTCATTTTTGTTTAAGTTGCCTTTATCTTTCATCGCATGATGTGGCTGGTGGCTGATTGATGAGAAGAAGAGTTAATTCGCTTGGATACGCCCAGATTGTTGCTACTATTGATAGGGCTTTTGATAGGGCTGTCGACAACGTTTTGTCGATAGTTGGCTTGTCTCAGATTTTCGATAGCTTTGCCAGAGCTGTTGAAAGCTGTTTGCTTAAAAACAGACTCGACTTTAAACCATCATATCTCTCTCGTTTCTTATCAAAATTCGATGATTAAAAAACCAATGGAAAGATATTCGAGTTACCTACAATTCTTATTGTTGACAGCAAATTCATCTGAGACTTCTTTTTAGGTCTTATGATAACATTAAGTGAGTCATGCATATCCGATACTATTTCCGTGCTTGCTCTTTTCTCTGGACTAACTCCAAATGAGTTTAAAAAAAACTCCTTTTTTGATCTTCTCTCCTACAGTTTCTCTAATGAATGTGAGGCATCCAAAATACCAATGATCTCCACCTTGACTCACAATCCATGAGTCCTTTATAGAAATTGGACTCCACACCGTCAAATAAGCTTTCTCCCTCCCTTTTGTGACTTCACACGACTCCGTCCAAGAGCCCATTCTCCACTATATTTTTGGAGAATATTGATGAAGTTCAGAGATGCTCTGAACTTCTTCACTAGAATTGTCTTTGTCATTATGTCTTCTAGATTCTTCTTTATACTGATTTTGATAAAATCAATAATCTTTTCCACAACAACCCCAGTGACGTATCTTGTGATACCTCACATTGATTTGCTTTGTCCGCTTGTGATACCTGTGATACTTAATGAGATGTATTGCACTCTAACTGTCGCAGTAGATCTGAACTAAATCCTGCATGCTTTCAAATGTGCTGACCTATCCTCTCAACCATAAGACTTTCTTAGATGCCTCAACTGTAGCCATATACTTCGCCTCTGTTGTTGAAAGCGCTATAGTATCTTGCAACTCTGCCCCATTTAACAACATCCTCAGCTACTATGATACATAACCCATCATAGATCTTCACTGAACAAGATCTCCTGTATAATCTGCATTAAAATATCCTTGTTGTACTTAGGCTTCCATGTTTTCAATTTCTGAAATGACAAGCCTAATTCAGTAGTCCCTCGTAGTTACCTAAGCACCCACTTTATCGCTCCCCAATGTTGCCTTCCTTAGATTTGATATGAACCGACTTACTGTACTAACTGAATAGGCTAAGTCTGGCTTAGTGTAGGTCATAGTATACATCAGTGATCCCACCGCATTAGCATATGGTACTCGAGACATATTATCCTCCTCTTTTTGTGAGTTTGGACACTGACTGGAGGATAACCTGAAGTGACTTGCCAAAAGATTAGTACTCGGTCTTACTTCATTCATGTTGAACCTTTCCAACATCTTAAGAACATAATTCTCTTGGGATAGCCTGAGTCTGCCCGTACTCCTGTCTCAATTGATCTTCATATCTAAGATCTTCTTGTCTTTTTTCAAATCTTTCATATCGAACTCCTCCTTTAGCTGAGCTTTTAGCTTCTGAGTATGCATATTATTTCTCGCAGCAATCAGCCTATCATCCACATACAACAGCAAATATGTGAGATCTTCATTGCACTGACTTAAATTAATACAACTATCATACTCTCATCGGGTGTAGTTGACCTTAACCATGAATGAGTCAAACTACTTGTACCATTACTTGGGAGACTGCTTCAGACCATAAAGAGACTTCTTGAGAAAACAGACAATATTTTCTTGATTTTCCTGAATGAACCATTCAGGTTGCTTCATGTATATCTTCTCCTCTATCTCACCATGCAGAAATATTGTTTTCACATCCAATTACTCCAACTTGAGATCACCTTGAACCACGATTGCCAACAATAAACAAATATATGTATGTTTGACTACAAGAGAGAATACCTCATGTAGTCATACCCTCATTCTGAGAATATCCTTTGGCAACTAGCTTTGTTGCATTGCTCACTGTCCTTCTTTCGAAAGACCCACTTGTAACCTATCACTTTAGAACCATTGGTAGATTCATCAAATCTCATGTTTTATTCCTCTCCAAAGACCCCATCTCCTATTCCATGGCTATGAGCCACTTGTCACTGTCATTCGCCTCGATTGCCTCCTTGTAATTGCTACGATCTTCAACTTTTGTTACTAATGCAAAAGAGACTTGGTCCTCTTCCCAGCCATATCTAATTGGTGGTGGTACTGAAACTTTAGCTGACTGCCTCAATGGTCTAGGTTGCACCTGTTACTCCTGAGTAGCTTCCTGCCTATCTCCATCTAAAACTGAGGAGTCTTCATTTGACTGGATAGCCTTATTGGAGTCATCTGAAAACTCAAACTCCTCTATTTGAAAATCTGCTGAACTATCTGAAGCTCCACCTTACACCTTGTCCTCCATCTTTGACTTTAGTTACAATATTGAATCTTCATCAAAGATCACATCTATGCTAACAAAAAACTTTTCTTCTCTGGATCCCAAAGCCTATATGCCTCGGTTCCCTTGATGAAATCGATGAAATAACACCTCTTTGATTTAAACTCCAGGTTGTTCCTCTTTTGACTATCAGCCAAATTGTTGTAATCACCTAGAGGGGGTGAATAGGTGATATGCTAATCAAATACGAAAATAAAAACTTTTATACTAACTAAAAACTTAATCAAAGAGTGAAGCCGAATTTCGGTGAAGGGCTCTAGAACTTCTCCTCAAAATTTCTCTTGATTAAGAGTTGAGATGCTTCAATAACTCTCTTAATTCAAACAAGTGTAAGCACATGAAAATATATCAAGTATGTAAGTATAGACAAGAAATAGCATGCAAGATATTAGTTAAACAATCCCAAACATGTATATCAATTAAGCACAATGAATATCAAGCATATAAAAATATAAACAATGTTAGCATGCAAGATATATAAACATAAGTTGTAATCACCTCGAGAGAGGGTGAATAGGTGATGTGCTAATCAATGTAGAATTTAAAATTTTTACACTAACTAAAACTAACACACAATAGATAATCAAAGAGTGAAGCTGAATTCCCGATGAAGGGCTCTAAAACTTTCTCCTCAAGGTTCCACTTGATTAAGAGTTGAGGTGCTTCAATAGCTCTCTTGGTCCAAATAAGTATGAGCCCAATAAACTATATCAAGCATTAGATAATATCAGGATGCAAGATATCAAACATAAGTGAGTAAAGAGAAAAGATAAGCAATCACAAACATGGGAGAATTATTTCGAGGTTCGAGCCACTTGCTCTACGTCCTCGCCATCACCGTGTGAAGGATTTCCGCTAGAATCGATCTCGCAAGATCACTCGGTACTGCAACTCCTATAAGAACTCTCAGACCCGCAAGTCCCTCACTTGTTCTCGCAAGAATAACAACACACCCGAACCAGCATGCTCGAGCCGCAGCCTCCAACTTCTCAAATATAAGGTAGAACACTTGGTGATCAACTTCTTAGTCACAAATAAAACTCTTCTCACAAAAAAGATCCTATAAGATAGATTTAGTAATGAAAGGCTTAAGCTTGTGTGAGAAAACTAGATAAATTTGAAAGTGAAAAGCTCAAGAAAATTCTTTTGAAAACTCAAGAGAAACACTTTTGAAAACTCTTTTTTTTGATATGGAATGAAGCTCTAAAACTTGTTAAAAACTCTTTTGAATATAGGCAGGAAAGTACTAGAGAATAGTTGTGAAAAAATCTTGTGAAAATCTGGCCAAAAACCCATATATATATATATATATATATATATATATATATATATATATATATATATATATATATATATATATATATATATATATAGGCCAAACAAAAAAAAACAAGCCATTGGGGGTCCAATCACAGCCAAATCAGTCTGTCGGTCGACCGTCAACGGTAAAAAAATATGACCGTCGGGGTTGCCGTTCGACCAGGCGGTCAACCGTACCCAACATCCAGAGAGTAAAACTCTCTGGCGATCGACCGACCAGTTGATCAAAAATAAACAGAGTGCACTGAGTCTCCAGCGGTCGATCGGTCTATTGACCCACATGCACAGCCCTTTGGCATGTGCATATCTGATCGACTGAGCGATCGACCGGTGTAATATTTCTAATTAGTATTACTGTATTTTTTTCTAAGTATTTATTTTGATTTATACCTATTATTATTAAATATACAAATTATTTTGGACTATTAATTGCTAATTTGGCTTTATAAATTTAACATTTTTACTAGATAGCATTTTAATTACTAGCTAGTATTTTTTTATTACTATGTTTATTATTTATTGTCATTTTTATTATTATTAGTGTTATTATTATTAATATTGTTATTATTGTTTGATAGTAATTAGTATCCTTAGTTGAGATTAATTATACCTATTATTATATCATGTATCCTAAGTTTGTTGCTGTTAATTAATTATTATTGATATTATTATTTATTTTGTTTAGTATTAATTGTTATTATTATTTAATTATGATTATTACTTATTATTATAATTATTAGTGTTATCATTATTATTCATATATTATTTTTGTTATTATTATAGATATGGTTACTTACTCATAATATTATTATTAGTATTATTATTCATTAATATTATAATTATTGTTGTTGTTACTATTATTATTATTATCATTATTATTATGTAGTATTTTGTATCATTATTATCTCTTTCTTATCCTCTTAGCCTATAATCCCATTGCCCATATATCTATTACCCAATCCGAATCCCAGACCCATTACCCTTAAACCCATAACCCATTAGCCAACCCATTAATCCATTATCCTAATTCTAACAACCCAATCCCCATAAATCCGAACTATATAATCCCCTTCTAATTCTAATACCAACCATAATTCCTTTATTACTCCTCTCCTCCACCACCATTTTCCCTCACTCCAACCGAACCTCCCAGCACCCACCATCACCCAACACCAAGCCGCGACCACCTCTACCAAGACCCCCTTGCACCTTCCCTCTTCCACCACGGCCCGTGATCGCCGCTCTCCTTCTCCAGCAACTCACCACACCCAACAAACACCACCCCGATATCTCCACCCCCAACTCTCCTTGGCGCAACAACACCGGCATCTCCATTGTCGCAATCCCCCATTGGACTGCTGCCGCTCCATGGCAGCCCTCAGCATGGCCGAGCATTCTCCTCCGCCAGCGAGCAGCCGCATCTTCTCCGTTGGAGCCTAGGTTCAACACCGATCTCCTCCACGTCCCCCACCGTGGCCGTTGTCGATGGCCATCGGCCTTGGCCGTGAGTTGTCTCTTTCCTCTCACTCTCTCATTATAATTTTTGCATGCATGGTTATGTTGGTATATTAATGTGTGTTGATTGGATCTGCGTGTGCTGTGTGCAAGAGAATGGGTGTGTGTTTAATTTCATGTATAATATCCTTGTGGGTGTGTTAATAAATGTGCGCGCGCGTGTAGTGTATGGATGTGTGAGTATGTATATATAGTATGTGTATATGTGTATACTTGTAAATATGTACGTAGTATGTTATATGTATGGGTTTTAATTTTTTTTCCTCTCTGTGTGTTTGGTTGCGTGTTACAGCGATCCGGACCCGTTTGGTGAGATCCGGACACGTTGCAGAAGATTCGGGATTGTGTTCACTATGGACCTGATACAATGGCGATTCAAAGACTGATCTATGGGATGATTCAGAGATCTGTACTAGTTCAAACAGTGAAGACCAGACGACAATTTGGTTCCAAAACTGCGTCATTTCATGTGACTGTTTGCTCTTGTATCATTTTCTTATTTATTGTTGTCAGTTTATATATATATATATATATATATATATATATGTATATGTTACTTATTTCATTTCATTTGACCATATGATATATTTGACCAGAATGATTACTCGTACCATTTTATATGACATCAGTGACCGTACACCTTATTTATTTAGTTGATTTGAGCGATTATCAGCGTCAGTCTTGTGTTGGTATTTTATCATTGTTAGCTTAGGCCTATTATTGGAATACCTTAGACTGTGACTTTATTTGCTCTATTGATGACTGGCCGAGTTCATATTTGAGCATAAGTTGTATATGGATCTGGTATCTTGATATTAAGATATTAGACTTGTACCACTTCATATATAGATGATTTCCGTTTTTGGATTCAAATCTAGTTATTATAGTCTATCTATGAGATTGATCTTGAGATGATTGGTTCGTGACTGTAATTAGAAATGTATATTTTATGTGGAGTATTTATGAGACTTGATATTTAAATGGTGACTATTCAGATAAAAATTTATTTGGATATTGAGGACGGCTTAGTTATGATCTTTCTTTATTAAGGGATTAGAATTCTTGATGCTTGGATCGATACATGGACTTATTTAGAGTTGAAGTTAATTTGAGATTTATATTCTTATATCAGATATTAATTAGTAATTAGATGATATTGATAATAGTTGGAGTATGATCAGATGTATAAATAATTTACTGTTGATATTGATGTGTACAATGAGATTGATTTAGGACTGTTAGGGGTAATTATTTCTGGATTCATCTACTTGTTAGGTTGTGAGAGTATTGATGGTTCACCTTTGATGCTGAAAATCAGATGTAGACTACTTTAGATCACATGTTATTCGAGGGTGTTCTACTCCTTATTTATGATTTGGTATCTGTTGATTTAAGTTGAACCCGAGGATAATCAATAGACAACAATTTTCATGATTGATTCTTGATTTATTCTGTTATAGAGATAGAGTTATTGTGAGATTGATTTTGTTGGTATCAGTGATCTTGTACTCTAGAGTTTGATAGTAGTTACTTTTGATCTCAATTATTGGTAACTTAGAGGATCAGAGTTGACTAACAAAAGGAGAAAACTGATTTTTGATTTATTGAACTTGTGAATTGATCTGTTGCGGGTATAATGTTGATGAATGAGACATTGATCAGTTCTAGGCAAGACTATCTTTTGAGCCGTACTTTAACGTTACTGTATTGATCATGTTACTGAGAAAATATCGTTAGATCGTAACACTCAGTACAACTCTATTCATTGTATACACGATTACTATTGCTGTTCACTGTTCTTATTACTGTTCACCGTATATATGATTACTGTTACTATACTGTTATTGTTACTGTCACCGCATTGTCCCAGTATTCTAACAACATGGATATTGATTGTTTAACTGAAATGAATAATTATAATGTAAATGGATAATTTACACTGGGATTGGGAAGATTAATAGAGGAGACAACGTCTGTATTTTGGTGGACTAACATATTGCGCAGCCGACCGATGGTTCCACTACAGGGTTTCTGGCGGATGACTGACATCCCATCTGTACTGTTATTGTTCCATTATTTTCACAGTGAGATTACTATTACTATTACTGATTACCTAGCAGTACGGCCTGGTTCAGCGCCAGGAAACTGAGGCCGTGGTCTCGGGTATGTGCGAGACCCACCTAAAGCATGACAATGTCTCTAACTTATCAATTTCATTAACTTAGGACCTAAATTGACACGTGTAGTAGGCGTAGTATATGTCTATTATATGTGGCAATTGATGTTCACTGACATAATTAATAATGAAAAACTGTATTATGTAATGTCATTGATTGTCTTCACCTGACTGTACTCATATATAGACACTTGACACCTGATTGTATGCTAGATTGATCTCATTACTTCTGATGTTAGGTATTGCATGTCATCATGATACTTGTACTATGCTGATTGACATTCATTATATCATACCTTCTTTTTATTAATGTTTTATTTATGTCTTCCCTTCTAGTATATGTTATCATTTCATGTACACACTGTTTATATGCACGAGCACCTTACGTTTTTCTTACACACTCATTAGGTCGCTTCCTGATGACCCTGAATTTGCACGTCCAGATACTGAATGTCTCATGTTATTGATCATGTGTTCGATGAGACTGGACATATTGCGAGGAGCTGGAGTTTTCTCTCTACTATACCAGTATTATTGTCTTCTTTTTCATTCTTGTTGTTTTTATAGTTTTCTTGATTCTCTATACATTGCTATTAGTCAATATTCCTTTTATGTATTCATATGATATTATGTGTGTTCGATATTTATATGTCATATCACAGTGATATTAATTTATCATGGTGATTATATAATTTGTTCAAGTTACTTTAGACTTAGCGTGTATACGTTTTCTCGCATATATACGGTGCCGACTTTCGTCGCGACTCTGTTTTCACGTATTTTGAGAAGTGGAGCGTGACAACCGGGCTTAGCCCCAAAAATATATATACTTTATTTTTTAAACATCTTTTTAAATCCAATTAAATTTTAATAAATCTCAATAAATTTAATAAAAATAAGTTCATGAAAATATAATAGAGCACAAATATGTATGATCAAAAATCAATACATATTATAAACATCTGAACTTATTTTTTATATATAAATACATTTCTTAAAAAAACAAAATTTTCCAAATACTAAACTTGTAAATAGAAAATCATGTTTTTTTTAAAACTCTCATAAATAAAAAACAAGTTTCTCAAATACATTTGAAGCTCAATATGTATGAATAACATCCAATACACATATAAAATAATGTTAACTTGTTTTGACAATATATACTTATAAAAATAACTTTTGATAAAAAACAAAACTTAAACTCATCAAAATAAGTTTCTATGAACAAATCAAGCTCTAATATGTGTGATAGAATCCAACACATATTTCAAACTATAAAACTTATTTTTTTTGAGACATAAACTGTATTAACATAAGATATGAGTTTAAAACACAAAGTATAGAATTTTTTTCCAAATCGATATTTTTAAACTCAATTTTCTTGAAAACAAAATACCAAAACCTTATGTGAAAGTGTATGTGTACAAGCTTGTGCAATCAAAACTAATATATTCTTTACATAAATCTTAAACTTACAAACTCTTGACTCAAGTTTTCTTCTTAAATAAATCTTCTTTTTCATCTTGACTTAGTCCAAACTTGATTCCATCGAGCTAGACTCCTCCTTGAGTACTTGATGTGATCTTTAAGCTTGAGCTCTTGATTCAATATGTGCTAGCTTTAAAATATTACTTTGAATCTTTTGTTGAAGCTAAACACCAACTAAGATCTTGATTGAATATCTAAAACTTAAATAACATAAGATCATTAGTGTTATAACTATATGAGTTAATCATCATCAAAACTAGAGTGATGGGTCTTGGGGCCGACATGAGTGAGAGAGATAAGCAATCACAAACACGAGAGAATTATTTCGAGGTTCGAGCCACTTGCTCTACATTTCTGCCTTCACCGTAATAAAAGATTTCTACTGTAATCGATCTCGCAAGATCACTCGGTGCTGTAGTACTACAAGTTCTCTCAAGAACTCTCAAACCCGCAAGTCCCTCACTCGTTCCTGCAAGAACAACAACACATGTGAACTCGCAAGCTCACTGAAATTGCAACCTCCAACTCCTCAAATACAAGGTAGAACACTTGGTGATCAATTTCTTGATCACAAACAAATTTTTCTCACAAATAAAGATCCCATAGGATAGATTTAGTAATAAAAAGCTCAAACTTATGTGAGAAAACTAGATAGATTTGAAAGTGAAAAGCACAAGAAAATTCTTTTGAAAACTCAAGAGAAGCACTCTTGAAAATTCTCTTTTGATATAGAAATGAAGCTCCAAAACTTGTCGACCGGACAGTTCGAAGTCCAAACAGAGAGCAAGGTTCTTCTGTGGCCGACTGATTGGTCGACCGATATGCACAAGCATTTATTTGTGCACAAGAAAGGTTTCTTCTGTGATTGACCGGTTGCTCAATTTTTCTCTCTCCACTTAACTATCTATTTATATCTTACATACTTATTAATTGTGCTCAGTCATATATGCTTGATATTATCTCACTCTTATACTTGCGGTTAATTGCCATTCTCATTTACATTGATACTGTTTTATATGCTTGCATTCGTTTAAACCAAGAAAGCAATTATGTACCTCAACTCTTATTTTAAGAGAAATCACAGGGAGAAGTTCAGAGCCCTTCACTGGATATACAGCTTTGTTGTTGAGTATTCAGTCACTGATATCGCATATTTATCATCACATTCCTATATTTATTGTTTAATAAACTCTACTTTAATTATCTTTTTTGTCTAATTATCCCTTACTAAATGTGATGGAGAAGAAAGGAGCCCAAAAACCCATTTAAATTCTGATTTACTTCAGAATTAAATCAAACCAAGGATTAGGGTAAATGTACAGAAGTTAATCTGAAGATCAATGCAAAATCAGAGATAACATCAAATGAAAATCTGTTAAACTAACATTTCTATATATCCATTTGGTTAACTGAAGATCAACAGAAGTATCGTCAAATCCAAAATACCAAAACTGAAACCTTATTGGATATAAGAAAAAAGGAGGCCAACAAGGACCTGCACCACCGGGTGTGGCCACCTGGCCATACCGAGGCCGCAGAAACACGGTCCAAGCCGCGGAAACACTGCCATTTAGTAAGATAAGGGGGAGTGTTTGCTCTCCCTCTCTTCAGACACTCTCCTTCTTCTGCATTTCTCTATAAATACCTGCAAATTCTGAGACCAGAAGGAGCGATTCAGCAGAAAGTATAGGCTAGGTTGTACTTTAGTTTGTGACTTAGGTTTTTACTTTTTATTTATGTTTTTTTTGTTTTTCTTTATGTAACTGAGATTAGATAAGAGTTTCATGGAAGAAGGAGAGTGAAGTTTGTACTGAGTGTGACACCGATGTAAGTCTTTTTTTTTCTTTTATTGTTATTTTTAATCGAATTGAAAGTTGCTTCTTCTTTTTTATTCTTGTTTTTCTTCTATTTTCCTCTTCTGTGTTTGTAAATTCAAATGAAACCTATAGCATCTAACCTGCCTTGCCATGGAAAGTGCCCTTCATGGCTTATGGTGATGGATAACTGTTTCTATTTTACTTTTCATTTGCATTTGAATTCATAGTTTAGTCTGGAAATGAGGAAGATCCTATTTGCCATGCTTTGCTCGTTTTCAAGACAAGGTAAGTTTATGCTAAGGATTCAAGTTAGTCATCAGTCAGAAGAGGTAAGCAAGTAATTTTATTTTTTTAATTTTCTTTAAATCCTTTAGTTTAGATCACCTCCAATCACAACTCTCTTTTATTCACTCTTTTTATTTTTTTCTTTAAACTCATTTTTCCACCTTCTCTTATCTTCCGCTTTCTTCTTAACTTAATCATAGATTCATTTCCTTTTCTTTACAAAAATAAAAGAACTTTTAACCATTTTTAGTAAAATAAAAGAGAACTTACAACACACTTCCATCGTTAGTCCCTCTTTGTGGATCACGACCCTCATAGCCACTTGCTATCGCGGTAAAATTGAGTACCTTTCACTTCTATTCTCACTTTCTTAACTCTTTGTTTTATGTGCAGGTAAACCTCAATCAAATTTTGAAGCTATTACCGGGGAGGTGAAAATCACCTAGAGGGGAGGTGAATAGGTGATAATGCTAATCTAGTGAACTTAATGCGGAATTTAAAAACTAATAGCAATTACACTAAATGAGTGATGCACACACAACCAAGCCAAGCATATAAGTATGAATGATCAATGTGAAATGATGCAAGGCACAAAGTAAAGGGAGAGAGAGATAGAGTAAGAGTCAAGTGATCAAGCGCAAATAACAAGATATGTTTCGAGGTTCGAGCACCCAGCTCTACATCCTCGCCTTCACCCAGAAGGATTTCAACTCCACTAGCTTGTCCACAAAGGACTCCCACAAAGGGAACCTCCACGAGGATTTGGGGCAATAACAATTATAAGGAGTACCCAACTCCTCTCTTTACAAACACAACCTCCTCCTTGAGGCACAACACCAAGCCAACAAACAATCACCTCACAACTTGAGGATTAGCACAAAGCTTACACAAGGATCACCTCACACCTTGAGGGATACTACCCACTTGCACAACCTCCTCAACACAATGAGGGTAAGGTACAAAGCCAAGCAAAGATTGGGTTTACAACTTGGTGATCAAAAGACCACAAACAATCTCTTTTCCCACACAAAGATCCTATAGAATAAGATAGTAGATGTAGCTCAAGTGTGGAGAAAACCAAAGGAATGGAAATCAAAAACTCAAAGAAAATCCTTGGGAAAAACTAGAAACCAAGATAAAGAAGTTGAATCAAACACTTTTCCCAAAACCCTTTTCTTTGATTTTCCAAACCCTAGCAAAAACACCAAATAGATTGTTCAATTAAAGCCCAAAAACTTCTTTTGATTGCTGAGAAAACACTAGAGAAAGCTCAAAAATTCGTCCAAAAATTCTTAGAGAAAACTGGCCACTAATGGGGTATTTATAGCCCATTAGAAAATATAGCCGTTGGCAGCAGATCCTGTCAAAAATGAACCACCGGTCGATCGGTCGGTCGACCGTCCAACGGTCACATTTGACCGCTGGCAGCAACCGGTCGACCGTCCCCAGAACCAGAGAGCAACGGCTCTCTGGCCGGTCGACCGCTCGGTCGACCGGGAATAAACAGAGAGCAACCTGCTCTCAGTCGATCGACCGTGCGGTCGACCGGCTTATGGGGCAACCAGCGTGCACGTATCCGTGCACGTCGGTCGACAGCGACGGTCGACCGGCTACTTGGTACGGTCGACCGCCTTAGCCTGACAGCAGCTGTTCTGGTCAGAAAAACATGTAATTTTTAATCCTAAAAATTCCCATAAAAATCTCTAAAATTACACAAAAATAATTTTATCATTTTACAATGAAATATAAACTTGTGTTAAAAATTTCAACACAAATTTCAAACAATATGGACCATTTTTGTGTTATAGAAATTTTGCCAAAAACCAAAAACCGTATTTTCTAAAACTTGGATTTTGAATAGAAAATACATTTTGTCCAAAACTTATCCAAATACAAAACATTATATTTAAGCACTTTGTAGCATGTTGCATATGGATGGAAATCCAATATACAAGAAACATATACATATCCATGTTTTTGACTTTAATTCCAAAATATGTTTTGTTAAAAATACCAAAACACTAAACTCATGAAATAGACTATCAAACTAAGTTTGTCTAAGAAGTTGAAGCATGCATGTATATAGAACAAATCTAATATACACTAAACCATGTAAACTTGTTTTGATATAATATCTATTCATGAAAACCAAGATTGGTTAAACCAAAACCGAAAACCGAAAACCAAAACATGAAACGTGTGTGTTGTGAACTTCATGTGTTGTGAACTTGAGCATATCATACTATTCTAATCTCTACAATTTGGATCTAAACACAAACTAAACTATGGTACCGATGTCTTCTTGTAGAGCGTCGTCTCCAAGCTGACTCGATCCAAAACTTTGTGATCCACCGAGCTAGTGCTATATATGATCTTTGACGCTCGGGCTCTTGAATCATCATGTGAAAGCTTCCAAATCATCTTGTTGAAGCTAATCACCAACTAATAACTTGATTAATGATCTGAAACTAAAATCACAAGATTATTAGTACACATAACTACATGAGTTAATCATCATCAAGACTAGAGTAGAAGGCCTCTGGGTCAACAGGAGGGACGGTAAGTAACTCTCTTTTTATTTACTTTATTGATTAACTTTCTTCTCTATTCTTTGTGTGCAGTGATTGATATCAAGGAAATGGGAGCTGCAATGGACATATAAATGACTCTGGACTCTACTCTAGAAAGCAGAGCCTAGAAGATCTCAGTATTGACGCGCAAATGCGGCAAAAGCAACGTTCCCGTGATAATCTGAGAGGACTACTCACTAAACTTTTTTGCACGGTGACTGAACTTCAATGATCTAGCTTCTGCATGCTTTAGTTTCTCATTTAATTTACTCTGTACGTACTGTCTAACTCAACAGTAAATGATTGATTGTAAATGTTAAAAATGATTTAGACTTTGCGTTTAGACACGTGCCTATTTTGTTACATTTCTATTTATTGTTGAAGAGTGCTGGAATCAAGGTACGTATGCATAGCATATAGTTTAGGAAACATATTTTGAGTGATGTATATTGCTTAAAGTTTTGCTTTTTTATATACTTGTACACTTATACGAATACGATTAAGGGCACATCCTTAAACAAGATAAATTGGGAAGTCATTACCATCCCTTAGCCCATAAACAATTTCCTTACTCACTAACCCAAGACTAACTTAAAACTGAGTAAACGTTGGCTCTAAGGACATCTCAAGCTCAAATAAGAGACTGGCTTAAGGGAAAGTTGTTAGAATTTGACTCTTGTCAAATCAGTGTCTAAGGTTGGAGATTGAGAGGTGAAACCTTGAAGAATAGTGGTTTGGTATAATTAGACTCGTTGCTTAGGCACGATTACTTCCCACTGGTCTTGCCCCTACCTGCCCGATTAACTTGTGATCAGATTCTGCAATATACCTCTAACCAGTTGGAGTCGTTTAGGTCTAAGGTCTACCCTCTTAGGCTAGATTTTTCTTTCTTTGTTTATTTATTTATTTGCTTGTTTTTATTTTTGACATCTTTATGATATGAATTACGATTATAATTATTCAAATACATATAGTGATCCATACTTCACATTGACCTCTTTTGACTCAGATATTACCAACCTGATATATCATAATTTTAACTAACCAAGTATGCCAGATTGCTCTTATCTGAATAAATATATGCCCCAGTCTCAATACTATGAACAAGACTGGAACAATCATCACCACTCTTTACAGAGTCAGTGAGGATACAACTCCCCTGAGTCATATGGTCAAAATCTTACGCATCCAACTTCATATACTCCTTTTCTCAAACAACTAATAGAAGAACTAATTGACTGGAAAAGAGAATGGAAGCCTTAGAAGAGCTCTAGCGGCGAAGTTAAAATCTAGAAGACTAGAATCCCATCAAAAATTTCAAATCTAAGACCCTTACTCTATTTTCAAGTCCCATAACAAGAAGAACATACTGACATAGAAAAGAGTACAGAATCTATGATTCAACTCCAAAGCGATCCTTTCAATATGATAGAAGAAAGACTTAGTCAATTGAAAAATATGCACAGGAATAATAAAACTCTCCTTACCCAATCTTTGACTATTCACGACACTTCTTGTCATATTGATGAAAACCAAGAATCATAGTATCTTGAAGATGTTGACCATAATTTAGTTTCACTATAAAACCTTGAACTTGACCAATATCAACCCATTGACAAATTCACAAGTTTTTATTTCAATGAAATTGAACTTAAACATGAATGTGACCCTGATCCACAACTTTGTTATTTAATTCTAATTTTTGAATCTATGTTGACTCCGGTATCCTTACCCAAATTGGACCCATTACCCAAGCCAACATTGATTCTTATATCCATAGATTTTGAAATTGAACCACCTCTTTTGTATAGTCACATTTCGATGATGGGAAAAGTATGAAATTAATTTTTTTAATTTGGACTGAACTCTTGAAAAAAAATTGACTATTCAACCCAAAGTTAATTTTTTCGATTTAGTCCCGAACTTTTTATTTCAGAGCCCATATCATCCATTCTACAAAATCACATTCTATTGTTGGACCAAGGTATTGACCATAATGATTCAGTGATGATTTTTTAAAATTGGTCATGTAAAAGGAATAATTTTCATGATAGGATCTTGCATGATCCTGTTCATATTGGGGATTGTAAATATGTAAATAGAAATGAAGTCAATAAAGGGAGTTCTGTGAATCACCACATTATCTTGATTGGGTATCAATGCTTGACCCAATCCGACCACCACCGGAATCACCACCTTAAGGTAATATTATCCTTCCCTTTCTTTCTTTTAATGCATTTATGCATTTATTTATACATTGAGGACAATACATGAGATAGATGTGGGAGAGGGTTCTAACATTATATAGGTTTTTTTTAATTTACTATAAAAAATTTAACATTTTTTTTCTTTTAAAAACTTTTTGAAAAAAAGAAACAATATTTTGACCTATTTTTTGTAAGAAATTAAGTTAATTTTAAGGAATAAGAGAATCATAATTATGATTTCTTATACTGGGTCAAAATAATATAATTTTGATTTTTAGGGTTAGGAACAGAATTTGAAAAAGTAATATAGTCTTGATTTTTACCTTGATGAAATATGCATACTTTAAACACTTACACACTTATGGCTCAAAGACAAAGATTTTTATATCTTATAAAAAAGAAAAAAGAAAAATTATATATATCAAAACTTCTCTGATTAAGCTGGGTATTTGCGCCTCATTAAGTATAAGTATTCACGCCTAAAAGTGGTCCATATAATAAATAAAATCCTTAGTTTTGTGGCCTTATTTGCTCAAGTTCTTAAGTCCTTGGGGTGTTTTCTCAGCCGGTGCCCTAAGATCGTTCAGTTTAAGAGTCACCAACTAAAGGCTCGTTACATGAGCAAATTAGAAAGCCTAATTGAATTAAGGGATAATACCACCAATATATATATATATATATATATATATATATATATATATATATATATATATATAAATATAAAATAAGGCATAAAAGTTAGAGTTAAAGAATCCCGAGTCAAATTTCACTGTCACAAAGGTGCATATGATTTAGGATAAAGTAACAGACTAAATGAGAATTACAGTTTGACTTCTTACCTTGATTGATAATAAGTTTTTGAATAGAGACTAAGTTTAGGAATGAAAAATTTAGTTTTCCTATAACTTATAGATTACTTGAAATTTTACAATAATACTTCAAATATTTTTTTCTTTTTCAAAATGCTGTTCAAAAATACTAACACTTTGTTTCTTTTCTTTTATGGATTTTATTGGTGTAGCTCCGTCAGTGCACCGTTCACTACCTGTCCCAAGTCAGGAGAAAGGAGGAGCGTTGTGGTAGACTTGTGACAGCCAACATAAAATATTTGTCACATATATGAATATGAACCAAGAACTAAATTTTATTGGGGTATTCCCTACTGAGCGACGCGCTACATCAGAGCGGATGTAGTAAAAAGTGGGCAAGGATTGTTAAGTCGTCGTCCGAAAGTGACGCGCCACATCGACGCCCGCATGTGGTGTCAAATGAGCAGGGGT
The DNA here is from genome assembly GCA_038442645.1 of Agave tequilana. NCBI lineage: Eukaryota > Viridiplantae > Streptophyta > Magnoliopsida > Asparagales > Asparagaceae > Agave > Agave tequilana. The sequence goes on from JAVJIF010013746.1 coordinate 121,652, forward strand.
TCCCACACTTTTTATGAGTGGGTGAGGGTAAAGAAGTTAGCTCATGAATATAGGATTAGGTTAGCATCGTTGTACATAAGTTCTCTTACAGGTAGATTAGCAGAGTTAGTTAATACTATAGTTAGAAGAAATATTAGTATTTTGTGTGTGCAAGAGACTAACTAAGTAGGTGAAAAAGTTAAAATTATAGAGTCTTGGGGTTATAAATTTTGGTATACTGATATAGATAAAAATCGTAATGAGGTGGGTGTGATCATAGATAAATAATTGCTTGAAGATGCAACGGAGGTTAGGAGAAAGGTGATAGAAATTTACTAGTTAAACTTATTTTAGTTAGGAAGATTTTTAATGTTATTAGTGTCTATGCACCACAAGTAGGACTTGATGAGTCTAGTAAACGTCAATTTTGGGAGGATTTAGATAAGATAGTTCAAGGGATACCCATTAGTGACAAGCTTTTCATAGGCGATGACCTCAATGGGCATGTAAGAACTAATCATTATGGATTTAATAGTGTATATGGAGAATTTAGTTTTGGGAAAAAAATGAACCATGTAACTTGATTTTAGATTTTGCTTTGTCCTATGATTTGATCTTAGCGATACTTGATTTAGGAAGAGAGAGTCCCACTTGATCAATTTTAGAAGTGGATCAAGTGTGAGCCAAATAGATTTCTTATTAACTAGGAGAGTAGATAGAGGTATTTGCATCAATTGTAAGGTAGTACTGGGTGAGAGTGTAATAACCCAATATAGACTCTTAGTTTTAGATGTTAGGATTAGAAGGAGACTTAGAAAGAATAAATGTAAGTCAGATCCTAAGATTAAGTGGTGGCAGCTAAAAGAAAGTAACTAAGAAGTCTTTGTAAATCGAGTGGTAAATGAAGATGAATGGAAGACCCAAGATGACCCTAATACAATATGAAACAAAATTGCTAGCTGTATTAAAAGAGTTGTTAAAGATGCACTTAATGAGTTACGGGGTGGTGCTCCGCCATATAAGGACACATCATTGTGGAATGAAGAGGTAAAAGTTGCCATTAAGATCAAACGGGACTCTTACAAGGATTTGAAGAAAAATTGTGATGGAGTGAGTTTTGAGCGGTATAAGCTAGCCAAGAAGGAGGTTAAGAAAGCTGTTCAGAATGCAAGCGCTAAAGTGTATAAAGAAGTGTATGAGAAGTCGAACACCAAAGAGGTTAAAAGAATATATATATAATTGCCCGAATAAGGGAGAGAGAAACTAGAGACTTATGTACTGTGAGATGTGTCAAAGATGAGAATCAAAAGTTTTAGTTCGAGATAAAGAAATCAATGAAAGATGGAGAGAGTATTTTGACATATTGTTCAATGGTAGTTCTACTCAAAATTTGGATGATCTTACCATTCAGTGCCAGGATATGAACCGTAATTATATGTGAATCTGAAGTTAAAGAGGCTTTGAAGAGGATGAAGTCAAGGAAAGTTAAAGAGACCCAAGCCGCATTTTCGCAGCCTTTTAGTTCAATAAGAGGGAGCGTTTGCTCCCCCTATCTTCAGACGCTCTCCCTGTTTTGCATTTCGCTATAAATAGCTGCAAATTCTAAGGCTAGAAGAAATGATTCAACAGAGAGTATAAGATATGTAACGCCCCGATCCCGGCGGGTACGGAGACGTTACTGCAACGTATATACGCAGGTCCGAAATACCCTTACGTATATACGCTAAGCATCAGTACAGGTAAGAATCAGAGTACGGAAGTAAGTGGTGCATTATACATTCCAACACATGAGTACAATTACAAAGTTATCACCAGAGGTGATCCAATATTACATGAATATTACATCACTGATATGCGCAATTGCGAGGTTATAAAGAGATGTACAAGTATGAACAGTACACAGGCACTCACGAGTTTACAAAAGGAAAACTCGAGAGGCGCACAGGGGGCCTGGAAGAATAGAGCTTTGGGCGGTCTGCTGGAGATCCACGCTTCAGCTGCGCCACTCTGATCAGCAACTGGGAGAATCCACACGCTCCAAGCTCCATGACCTGGACATGGGGATCCAGGAGAGTCAGATAGAACTCCCCAGGCGAGTGGTGAGGCAAAAACCAGATGGTGTGCAAGGATAAGCACATGTGTATTGATAAAACCGAATCATAAATAAGCATTGAAAACCGTGTCGTGAGCATAAGCATGTATAGGCAGGTAGATATATAACAAGTGATATCAAGCAGGAAGTACTCAGGGCATGGTAAGGTAGGAGCAGTAGACTGATGGAATGGAACATGGGTAATAATACAGAGTATGAGTAGCTAATATGATAATAATCATAAAACCAGAAATCCGATGTAAAATCCGATGAAAACATTCGTGGCAAATCACACAACGGTCATAACAGGAGTACATAACAGGCATAACATGAATCATAACAAGCATAACGGGAGTTCATAACAGGCATAACAGGATACATAGTTGGCATCTTTTATTATTATTACTCGTCTGACCCATATATCTAGGTATGTGTCCTGGTGTACATCCCAACACACATACATCCATATATAAGCAAGCCGAGGTTCGTTACTGGAAGCTGATGAAGAACTGATAGCTCATACTTATAGTACTTCCCGTCCGCCCGGGACACAGCCATTTGGGGGCCTGAAATCCCCCTAACACGCATCTTCTGGGGGCCTGAAATTCCCCTAACACGAATCGTCAGTTTTGGTATTCCACTACTATAAGCAAGGCACCATACCGGCATTCATCACTTCCTCCCATTCCCCGTGCAAGTTATCCTTTGTAAAGAGTAGGAACATAATTGGTCATAACAAGAGATCAGGTACAGGCAGGAGATGGCCCTACAGATTCAAGAGGTGGCCCCCACAGATTCAAGAGGTGGCCCCCACCACGTGTGTGGTGTGGCACTTTATTCCATGTGGTACTTTGTTCCATGTGGCACTTTGCTCTGAGGGGAATGGATTTTAGAGGTGGCCCCCGCAGATTCAAGAGGTGGCCCCCACCACTTGTGTGGTGTGGCACTTTGCTCCGTGTGGCACTTAGTTCCATTCAGGATCCGCCGGGAACTGGTGGTATAACATGAGTCAGTGTCAAGTAGTAGCATGACGGGTATCAGATGTTAACACATCATTTGTCAGGTGATACAAACAGGTGTTAATTAGTAGCATGTAAATGACAAGCATGAAGCAATGGTATGACAAGTATTAACATATCAGGAAATACATGGCATGATGATAGAGTAGTAGCTGAGCATAACCAAGCGGAGCTAAGTGAGCTGGAAGTACAGACAGCAAACAGTATTTAACACTGGAGCGTCTGGCAAGGTTACCGGGACAACTCGGCTTAAAGTGCGAGTAAGAAATCTGGCAGCATCCCGCCTAGACGAATCTAGTGGTAAAGCGCTGAACGCTGATCATGATAACCAGGCGGAGCTGAGAGACCTGACGGTCCCAATCACTTCCTTTCGAGATAGTGAGAGACCGGAGGCTGAAGGACGGAAGACCTGACGGTCCCAATCACTTCCCTTTCGAGATAGTGAGAGACCGGAGGCTGAAGGCTGAGGGACCAAGAACGCTCAGGGTTTAAGCGCACTCTCGGTGGCTACCAGCCATCCCAGGAGTGGACAGAAACCCAGAGTTCAACGACCACGAAGGGTCGGCCACGCATGGTATAAAGCAGTAAAATACATATAAACATGGAATAAAATACATGTCGACCCGACAAAGCAGGAAAACCCAAATGGAGGCGAGAGCGAGCACACTCGCTTAAATCACCGGAAATGCCAAAAGGTCCGAAATCCATGGAACTCGCGCACGCGCCATAAGATATAAATATTTAGAGGGAGAAAGTGAAGAGGAGAGAGAAGAGTTAGAGAGAGAAACCTAGAGAGAGAAGTATATGGAAGGAGAGAGTGCACAGGGAGACGCGAGTTATGCGAGTGAGACGCGGGGGTCGCAGACGCGGGAGTCGCGTCGCGGGAATAGCAGACGCGGAAATCGCGTCGCAAAGGTGCCACAAACACGGGGTTCGAGACCCGCGTTCAAGTTAGGACACGAGAAGAACGCGGACGCGGTCATGGGTTTCGCGTCGCGTTAGCATGAGAAGAACACAGACGCGGGCATTAGCTCCGCGTCGTGCAGACATGAAAGGGACACAGACGCGGGCATGGACTCCGCGTTGCGTCGGTACAAGAACGCGAAGGCCGCGTTTAAACAGATGCCAAGAACGCGAAGATCCGCGTTAAGGCGTTTCTTGGACGCGGGGGTGAGATCCGCGTCAGCAATATACAGAGAGGAGGAGGGAGAGAGAAAGGGAAAGGTGCTTGCTTTGGTGGTGGTGTTATTTGGTGGAGGAGTTGGATTTTGATGGAGTAATGAAAAAGAAGGTGAAGGAGGTGATGTTCGGAGGTTGAAGTAGTGGAGATGGAGGTGGTGTTGTGATGGTGAAAGTGATGGTGGAAGTGAAGATGGTGGTGGTAAATAGTAAAGGTGATGGTGATGTTAGTTGTTGTCGTTGTAATCGTCACCGTAATGATTACCGGAATAATCGCGAACGATTACCGGAATAATCATCGGAGATATTACCGACGAAGAAGAGCTCGCCCCAATCCAAGGAGGTGGCCGCTCTTGATGTGGTGATGGGGTGGTGGTTTTGTGGAGGGTTTTGATGGTGGTGGTATTTTTGGAGAAGGTAAAGGAGAAGGTGGAGGCTTTGGTGGAGTTGTTGGAGTTTGTGGTGGTTTACATGGAGATGGAGGAGAAGAAGATGAAGGTAAGGAGTTGGAGAAGTTGTAGTGGTTGTTGTTGTGGTGGAGATGAAGGAGGAGTTGGTGGTGGTTAAGGTGTTGGTGAAGAGAAAATGAAGTGGAAAGAAGAAGGAAAGGTTTATATAGGATTTGGAATTGTGAAGGTGATGTAAAAGAGTTTAGGGAGGGGGTTTTTTGTAAAATGGAGGGGTTAGGTGTCTCTTGGCCGGCCATGGTGATGGGAGAGGGATTTGAGTGGGTTGGGATATTTTGGAGAAGATATTTTTGTGGAAGGAGAAGATATTTTTGGTGGAAAGTTGTAGAAAGTATTGGAAGAATGGAGAATTTGGTGGAAAGAAAAGGAAGGAAAGAAAAAGGAAAAAAGGAAAAGAAAATGAAAAAAAGGAAGATATTCTCTTGGTAGAAAAAGTGAAAATAATTAGAGTGGCGGATTCCCGGGATTCAGTTGCGGATGAGGAAAACTTTCGGAAAATACCGAAATCGTCCGAAAATCAAGTATCTCGGAACGACCCGCAAAAATTCTCAAAAATCAAGAATATTATTATAAGAATCATGATGAAATTCGTTTCAAGAAATTCTCTATAATTTTTAAATTAAAATCCTGGAATCGGCCGCCAATATCGGTCGACACCAAATCTCGCAGAAATCTGATAAATTCTGAAAATTCCCAAAAATGAATTAAGATAATAATATTATTCTAAGCAAATGTGTGAAGCGGTTTCTCAAAATTTGACTCCATTTGCAAATTAAAAATCCAGGAATCGGTCAGCGGCACTGGTCAACACCGGTTTTGAAGATTTTCATTTTAATTCACGAAAATTCTAGAAAATCACAAAAACCTAAATATTAGAAAATGATGTTTAAAACTGAAATCGGTCAAATCTAAATACTAGAAATACCAAATCGAGCAATTCATTAGGATCGGGTTCTCGTTTCAGACTAGGGCTGACTCCGAGTTCACGAATCCAGATTCACAACAAACGATCATATAAATAATTCATAATACAAAACAAATACTGGAAGTAAATAAAAAATACGATCAAAAAATCGAAATACGCAACTAAGTACATATTCAGGGAACGGGGTGTTACAAGATAGGTTGTACTTTTATTTGTAACTTAGGTTTTTACTTTTCATTATGTATATTTTCATTTTTCTTTATGTAACTGAGATTAGAGAGAGTTTCATTAGAGAACAAGAGTGAAACTGTACTAAGCGTGACATCGGTGTAAGTCTTTTTTCTTTTTCTTTCATTGTTATTTTAATCGAATCAAATGTTGCTTCTTTTTTATTCTTGTTTTTCTTCTACTTCCGTTTCTGTGTTTATAAATCCAAATGAAACCTATAGCATAGAGCCTGCCTTGCAATTGCAAGTACCCTTGTGCTTATGGTGATGGATAACCATTTTTTATTTTACTTTCTGTTTTCATGAATTCATAGTTTAGTCTGGAATGGGAACGGTCCTATTTGCCATGCTTTGTTCGCCTTCAAGACAAGATAAATCTTCACAAAGAATTCAAGGTAAGTTACCAACCGGAAGAGTAAGTAAGTTTTTTTCTTTCTTTTAATCCTTTGGTTTAGATCACCTCCAATCATAACTCTCTTTTATTCACTCTTTTTTTTTCTTTGTATAAACTCATTTTTTATTTATTTCACCTTCTCTTGTCTTTCGCTTTCTTCATAACTTAATCATAGATTCATTTTCTTTTTCTTTACAAGAACAAAAGAATAACTTTTAAACCATTTTTAGTAAACTAAAAGAGAACTTACAACACGATTTCATCGCTAGTCCCTCCTTATGGATCACGAACCGCGTACCACTTGCTATTGTGGTAGAATTGAGTACCTTGTACTTCTATTCTCACTTTTCTAAACTCTGTATTATTTTGTGTAATAAACCTCAATCATTGAGTTGAAATTTATACAAGTTAATTTTTTAAAGTTTTTGTAATTATTGTTAAAATTTTTAATTTTCGCTTAAGATTAGCTTATCACCTATTCACCCTGCTCTAGATGATTTCACTTTGTTCATTATGGTGGAGTAATAAGAATAATAGCACAATCAAAAGTCTTTTAAATGAAAATATTAGGTTGTTAAGCAAAAACAAGTTGCAATGGTGAATACTGATGAAGTGCAAATGCAGCATGTAATATATCAGTCCCCAAGTAAAAGTAGGTAACTATGATCTTAAAGTAAGGTCGAGCAATCATTTGAAGGCGTTTAATAAAAAAATTTGTCAATCCATTTTGAGTATGTGCGTGTGCAATTGGATGTTCAACATCAATACCAATAGACATGCAATAGTCAACAAAAGCTTGAGATGTAAACTCATTGGCATTGTCGAGACAAATAGTCTTAATTTGATGGTCAGACTATATTTTATTATTTGAGCAAGAATTTTGCAAAAGTGACAGAACGAGTAGAAAGTAGGCAAACATATAACCACTTTGATGATGCGTCAATTAACTGATAAAATAATGAATGTCCCACTTGGTGAATGAATAGGTCTACATATATCCCCTTGAATTCATTGTCAAAACATTGGGATTTACCAATAACTTTTAGTGAAGATGGTTCTAATAATTAATTTTGCTTGTGAGCAAGCCATACATACATAATCAATAGATAAACAAAATCTTTTGGTTCTTCAATGAATGATCATGCGAACTTTAAATTATTCGACACATCATTATTGACCTCGTGTGACCAAGTCGGTCAGGCTAAAGCGTAAAAGCTTTTGATCATCGAACTTATGGTTTATCACTATATTTTCTTTCTATTGCCCTTTTTAATGTAAAGTATAGTCCATATGAGAAACTGAGAGTTTTGCTACTGCACGCTTCTGACATGAGGCAATGAAGTAATACAAAGATTTATTTTATTTCTCTTTCATTTATTGTTTCAATATGAAGCTCATTAGATGTATATCCTTAAAACTGAGCAGATTTCTTCTGAATCTGCTAGAATATAATGCATCTTTAATATAAATATTTGTTCCTCTAAGTAATATTATATTTGCTTTTCCATAGCCTTCAATAAGTTTGCATAAGAAAGACTTGACTACTTCCGGACATATTTGAGCGTGAACCCTTCCATTCAAATTTAAACTGCAACATTCAAATACAAGATCCACATATTCAGTTGATCTATATTATTTAAAGTACAGTAAAAATCAAGTGTTTTGTAGTTTTTTGTCCATACATAAAGTAGACACAAAATAAATGGCCAAAAATAGCATATTACTTAGATCTATGACTTTAGACATACAAATTCTCGATCCGATCATTTGATCATCATCTAAACATTTAAAAACCTCACACACTAACTTTTTTAGGTTTCAAATATTCTACACCGTTAAACTAACCAACTCACTATTTCAGGCTTTTCATTTTGTGCCTTTTTGATGAATAAGCAAAAGTTATTTGAAATACTTATTTTTTGATTTTTTTAGTTACTTTAATAATGTAGATCAACTTCAATGGATAAATCTTGTATTTGAATATTGTTGTATTGAATTTGAATGAGAAAGATTCATGCTCAAATCCTCTCCAATGGATCCAAGTCTATCTCAAATTTGTACTACTTGAAATTGTATTGATATTAGCTTTAGCTAATTACGTTCTAGAAATATTTCTTATCTCGATGAATGGTATGCATCAATGCACTGTCAGCCAAACAAAAATCTCCATCATGCATTTTGAAATTGCTCAATACCATGAAATCTTTCATGCTTCTTCTTAAAAAGAAATTACATATATAAGTTTAACAAAAATTATAAAAAAGATAATAAATTATTTGATCAAATATCGTTTATTGAAATAAAAACTATTGAAAACCAAAGCTCGATTGAAAATAAAGTAAGATAGAGAACTAGTCAAATTATTTCATATTGAAGTATCCATCATTGACATCCTCATTACCACCATTAACATCTTCATTACCACTTTAAGATTCCTATCATCATCAAATTGTCAATAATCTCATTTGGTTGTGCAAAGAAATCAAAGACATTCAAGTGGGTGATATCCATTGACTCATTTTGCTGATTATAAAATTAACATCAAATCAGTGAAGTTTGTTTCTTTTTCTTTTTCCTTTATCTAATGGATGCTTGATATAACTCTACAAGGTGCCCTCACTAGACACATGTACGGAACTAGTGATCTTTTATGCCACACCTATAGCAGGTTTCATCATTTCTCTTTAGCATTAACCTACAGGCTTTTTCCTTTTCTTTGATTTCCTCCATTGTTGTTCCACTTCTGGTGGTAGGGTGTGGCTCTCTTATTTGAACTATGATTATGACCACCTCAATATCTAGAATTAAATCTATAATGATTACAATCACTACCAGGACAATGCCTAAAATTGTTTGCATTCGCTTTAGAAAATGATGCACTTCCATTCACTTCAGGGAATGATTTTGAGCCAATTGGATGAGATTGACGATTTTTTATCGAAAGCTCATTATTTTGTCTCCACACAAGGTCAATTAAGAGATAATGTTGAATATTTTGGGTTATAATCATTCACTGTTTTGAAATCCTGAATGCGCAAGTGCAGCCAGTCATAGCGGGCTTTTGGAAGTATAACCCCTTTTGGTGGTTTTACATTTCTTTCAAATTTTTTCGAAGTACAGTAGGGTCATTCACCCAAGGTATTTAGATTTCAAATCCTAATGAAGGTGATGATGAAGGAAAATCAATGCTTCGTGAGATCCTACAGAGATGCTTGATTTCCTTCCTTGATGATTTTTCCAATGTTTATAGCATCCAAATGAATTTCAGCATGAGGATTCAAGTTAAGTAGTTTTTTCTGAGATATCAAGTGTCACAAACTCAAGCTTTGTGAGATTCGACATTGTTAGATAGCTCTAAGATACCAACCAAAATATATTTAGAATTATTTAATAGCATATATGTAATACAAGTATGTATATAGATTATGTTTTGACTTTAGAATCAGTTCTTAGATGATCAAATTAGAAATCAGATAGAAGAATATATGTGTAATAATATGCTCAAAACTATAGAGTGCTATTAATTTGACGCTTCAGGCTCTAAAATTATATCTCAATTTAGAGCTTTGGGTTCTATAAATATTTAAAATTTCAGGTTTAAATCTTTAAGTTGTGAACTTCAGGATCATAGAACAAAGAAAAAATTAATCTTTTATGAAAGAATATTAGACATAAGAAAAAAAAAAGAAAAACATGTACTCTAACAAAATTGAGAATAAAAAGCAATAGTGTAAAAATCTATATAGAGCACACATACTATCTTAACGTATTATAAAAGAAAATAATTATCAAGCAAAAATTTCACTTTATAACTGTTAATAGTCACATGAATAACTTTTTAAAAGTATCATATATGTGGGCAAAGTGGTCGTAGGAGGGATACAACATAAAAGACCACAAAAACAATATTAAATGGTCAGAATATTCATAGTCAGAACAATTGTGCAGTAACACTAAGAATAAAGACATTTAGTTATGAATTCTTTTTGCTGGTTGTCATAAACAATTTGATGTTGTCCCAAGGGTTCAATCTCTCGTATTTTAATGATTCACAACTTATATGGTTAAAGAACCAATGATCTTGAAGTGTCTATAAGGTTTACATGTTATTTAAGTATTGGCCTAATAATATAATCACTTTTTATTTTAATGATTCTAAAACTCATATAGTTTGTGATAATAATTATCTTAAAAGTATTTATGTATACAGGTTTATCAAAAGTGGAATGTTCAGCTTCAAAAGAGATATTGAATATTCACAGTTAAAGTATTGGATTCAAGTTTAAAGAAGATAACTATTTCAAGAAATCCACTTTAAGACTTTGGAGAATGAATTTACTGTTGTACATGATTTGTAAGACATCTAGTTTGTTAAAGCTTGGTATAAAAAATTGTTGCTCAAGAACTCAGACCGATAGATATTTTTTAGTTATGAATTTATGTTTGAAAACAAGTTTAAATAATTTTTAATAATATTTGCAAATAATTTTAACATACGTATTTTTAATTATATATATTTAAAATAATATAGTTTATTATTTTTACAAAATATTTTTAAAAATAAAATTTATACTGTCCATATATCAGGACAATTGACAGTCCTCTATAGTTTTCCGACTATTAATACACGTGCACAGTCTGCGGACAACCCAGCTGTTGATAGCCTATGGCTGTCAACATGTAAGTCCAACAGAACTTACTCTGAGCTTAGTATGTCGCCAACCCAGTGTAACTATCGACAGTTGGGTCAAACAAAGGCTGAGGATGTCTAAGTTTGTCGATAGCCAGACACGTTGTCGACAGTTATTGTGTAAGTTTTT